>JANHGL010006918.1:0-65854 GCA_024611195.1 Ceyx melanurus
CCTTCCTTCCTTCCTTCCTTCCTTCCTTCCTTCCTTCCTTCCTTCCTTCCTTCCTTCCTTCCTTCCTTCCCTCCCTCAGAAGGAACTCAAAACAAGAGATTTAACCTGCAATGGTGTCTGCGTTGTTTTCCATCTCTGACCATTTTGGGTAATGACACAGATAAACATAATTCACTAGAGGCTGGGTTTAAGCTCCTGGCTTGTGTTCCCAGGACCATTGCCAGCTTAATGAACTTTGCCCTCAGTTTTGTTTGGAATTTTCACCCATGATTTGACAAAAAGTGAAAGGTATTAATGATCTGATGAGTTAGTGCTTTTCATCTAAGATGCTAATGTTATACCATCAAGCTTCATAAACAAGGGCCAGATTCTTATTTATAGTCAAGATGTTTTGTGCACGAGTCAGCATGTCATGCACAGAAACCGCATAAAGATTGCTGCCATGCTCCTCTGATTTTGTTCCTGCATAGCACAAGCTGGTTCACCTGTGCTGTCTTTGAATGGTCAGAGCTGCTCCATCATACATTACTGAAACAATTTAGCCAATCATTATGTATAGTTCTCATAGCTCCCATACAATTCCCGTAGCCTCCTATGGAATAGACACTCTTGTTTTACTCCTACACAGCTGGGAGATCATCCTTTCCCTGAAGTGATCTGCACCATGCTGGAGCGTTGTTGCAGAGATACAGCCTAGAAATGAGAAACCTTGTCTTTACACAGGAAAATCTAATCCCTGTTCACTGGCCTAATTAAAAAATATATTAATATTTCTATTAAAATTCAAAGGATTTTAAACTCATAATTTCTCAGCTTTATGGAAAAGATTGCAGCATTGGTTAGCCCACCTTCTTTGAAATGTGCTGTACACTCACAGAGACTAGTTTTTATGAGGAATACCATGGTCGTTTGCCTTCTGCTAGAAAAAATTGCTGTTAACATATTACCAAGAGGGCAAAATCCATCTTAGTTTCTCTTATAAGTGAAATAGTTGAAGAGTTAACTTATTTTCACTGTCCATATGGTTTCTCCTGAACACTTGTCAGAGTTACTTGGGAAACTGTTTTTATTCCGAGACACACTCCTTGGACAGTATTGATAGAATTCTTAATAATGAAATACTCTCAAAACTTCTCCTGAGACACATATGTAACACAGACAAAGCCTGTTGCCTGCATTTGTAGATAAAGACAGGACGTGCAGTTAAAGCCTCCTAAATATCTGGAAATTACTACCATAAAAGCTTGTCCTGCCTTTTGATTCCAAGGAAACAGGACCAGTAATGGTTTGCACAGGACTCAGACCTTTCCCTTGTAGAAATGGCACTGCTCTTTCTAGGCAGCAGTGACATCACAATGACCCAAATATTTTTTTCTTTTCCTTTAGAAGATAATACAAAGATATCCTTCTGTATACGACATAGCTGAGAGAAGGAACAGACCTTCTGTGACATACTGTGAGTGGATGTGAGGAAACTGAAATGCCTACAATCAGCAAAAGATGATGTGACACAAAGCTCCTGCTCCCAGCAAGACTTGCAGCAGCTGAAGCATGCTCTAGGGCAGCGATATCTCAGCAGAGCCCATGGGGACTGATGCTATCTGCTGCTGTGGGACACAGCTAGAAAGGGAACTGCTGGGGTCCCTTGATGACCGAACACTGATTTCCTGGTTTGGTTTTTTTTTTTGTTTGCTTTGGGTTTTTTTCCCATCTTATCTGCACCTCTGGACTCACTTGTGTAGAGAAGAAAGGGAAAAAACAGAGTTGGCACTTTCTATTCTGGTTTCCCAGCTTTCTTTTCAACTGACATGATTAAAAAACAATCAATTTCAGCTTAGAATAGCAGAAATGGTATCAGAGAGTTCACAGACAAAAGGAACTATCCGGTTTAGGGGCAATTATATTTAAAGGGGTTGTTTTCCCTTAAGCAATTAATCCTCTGCATTTCCTTCAAGCTATCCCACAGCAATAAATGAAGGTGAAATGCATGGAGCAAAGGATGCTGAGACAGCATTAGCCCTGCATGACATGTAGCTGCCCATCCATCAGCATGCCAGCTGAGTGCTCACCAGAAACTAGCAAACATTTGGGAAAATGAAAAGATCAGATGATAAAATTGCAACTGGAATGAGACACAAATGTTGAGATGCCTAAAGGTGTAACAGAGATGTGTAGGGAGTGTTGGGGAGGGTTTTCATACAGGGTGTCTTTTCAATGTGAAATGGTGCTGTGGTACATGCAGCACTATGCAGATTGCCTGAGTGTGCCTGCCTTCTCACCAGAAATCTCCATCTTCCAGCAGCCCATCTGCTGTTTCAGTAAGAACTTTTGAGAAGGGTTTGGAAGGTTCTTCCTATTCTTCATAGAGCCCAGAAGAGTAGGTCAACAAGCTGGAGACTGTCATTGCTTGCATAACTTTTCCAGCAAATAAAATACAGAGTTTCAAGATTCTCTGTCAATGAGTTATCTCCCCTCCAGGCACACTGTCTTTATTTATACAGCACTTTATGTAAGCAGAAAAGTGTGGGGTTTTATTAATGATTATGTGGGTAGTAAAATTTCCACTAGCTCCAAGCATCCAAATCACAAATTCCTCTTTCACAGTTGGTTTCTGCTGCTGGTATCTTAAAGTTGTTTTTTTCACATAATGTTGAGTTTTTAGTTTCTTTCAACTAGAAAAAATATCATAATAATCCAAAAGTTTTGGTACCACCAGCAATTGCAGGTCTTAACAAAGGTGTTAAATAAAGGTTTAAAAAGCAGGACTTAGAAGGGAGGTATGTTAGATAACCTCCAGATCTGCCTATACAGAGGTCCTATACCAGCACATATGTTCATGCACCTATGTACCATTCATACAGCACTTCCAATCTAATGCCTAACTTTGCATGACTCCATTCTGTTAATAAAGGATTAATTCATGGCATACAGTTAGGTTAATATAAGAATATTTAATAAAGAATAGTGAATAATGGTTGGGCATAGAGACATTAGCAAAGACATTAGTCACATTACCAAAGGAGTAAGATTTGGAAGTCTGTGTTTCTAAGTGGAAGGTATATAATTCCTGACTGCTCTACTGTAGCTCTTGATCCAAGTTTGTATAAAGTACCATGGATTTTCTTCTGCTCAGTATTTTCCATGGAGAAGACTCGTGTATCACACTTGCTGGGGGCTGATGGTTGTGAAGGAGCAGCCTTAGGCTGCATTTTTGTGCATTCTGTGTGCAGGACACTTTTAGCATGCAGGAACTAAAGAAAAGTTTATACCAAATAATTTTTTGCTTTAAGTCAACTTCTAAACAAGAGGAGGAGAATGAGTTGAATTCAGCTGTCACTTTCTACAAAGTGTGGCTGACATGAGATCTGGGATTCTCTGGTTTTAATGATCAAAAAGCTCATTTAAAAACAAGCAGTCAGCTCCCTTCTCCAAAGCACCATTTAGCTAACTTTGGTGATTGCAGAGGAACTTCAAATCATAATCTATGAAGAAAAAATACATAGATTTAAAATCAAAAATCTTTTTTGATTTTAAGTGAAATATTTAATGTGGAGAAAGTGAGGGGACTGCATCATATTTAATCTGCATGATGTTCAAATACTTATTGGGAAATCAGGGTGGTTTTTTTTGTGAGAAGACAATCTAGGTTTACTTTGGAACAAGTTTGTGATTTCTGTTGAATTTATGAATTGTGCAACAGAAACCGAGTTCTGTCAACTGGTAGGATCTTTGAAAAGAAGAGAGTGTGCTTCTCCTATCCAGTTCTATTTATAAAAATACCCAGCAGCTGGTGAAAAATGACGTCTGTGTATCTCGCACTGCCCAGAAGTTGTGAACAGCAGCTCAGAGCAATCCTGACAGGCCATGGAGATACTGTGAGCCAGAAGCTACATCTGTTCACTTCCACCTTGAGAAATGCAGGGAGTGGGAAAACTCTTCTGGCCCTTTCTTTGTTGTTTGTTACAAAGAAGTGATGGAAGAAAACAAACTTGTGGGCAGTTTGAAGGCTGAAGAGTGGCAGGACTGATTCCCTAACTTCTAGGTGAGGATTTTGAGTCTTTGGAATAGTGCTGCAGTTAGTCTGGGAAGCTAAATTATTTCCACCTTTGCGACACTGAAACAAAATTAGAACATAATTCAGAAGCCTTAATTAGGATCCCAAGTGGCTGTTGCTCACACAACTTCTTTGAATTGGCAGTATTCTTAGAAGAGCACAGAAACACAAAGCAATGCAGGAAAGCCCATGAGGTGTCAGGAAGATGCCTTCGGTCTTTGCATCACCTCCTCCCACTGCTTTTTGCAAAGAAAGTTAATTTGCTGTTTTACTTTTCATTAGCTAGTCAATATTTACTACACCTAATCCGTAATTGATTGTGTAGATTTTACATTCTGCAAAGTTAAAATATAACTTATTTCCTAATAACTACTTTTGTAAGGCTTTACAATGTCACTGTATGCCATGTAAAAATGATACAGGGTTTCTGAATTCTCATTCAAACAAAAACCAGAATGGCTGTGTAATATGTTATTACACCCACGTTGCACAATAATATTGCAGTCATGATGCTTAAAGTGCAAATCACAAGAAGTCAGAGCCAAAAACCAATGGCCTCCTCCAATTGTAAAGATGTTGATATGAGTCTCACAAACTCTCACACACCTCACTGAAGTATAGGGGAAAATTTATATCCTGTGGACAGAACATAACAGCTCATAATATTGCAGGGAGCTATTTCCATCACACTGATAATATTTGCAGCCTGGGACCCTTTCTGCTGACTTCTGCATGCAAAGAGAAGACAGGAGCTCAGCAGGTTGTTGGTCTGTAACACCCTGGGTCATATGGCTCAGCACAGGGGCACAACACTCACTGTGTAATTCAGCTCTTCCACTGCAATGGGGCAAAGCTGAAGATCCAGGGCTGGATTCAAAGTGCTCTGAAAAGCAGAGTACAACCCACGAGTCATAATTCTTCATTTCTAAGTTTGAATACATCTCTTCATGCCTGGTCTACAGTGGATCAGGTTGTGCAGTTAAAAGGCTAATTAAATATGAGAAAACTATCACAACTGGCACTATGCCCTTGCTATATTTTACAGTCAAATCACTAGACCACTGTTTTCTTCTCACACACTTACCACCACTCCAATAAGCTTTTTATTAACCCACCTCAACTGTAGATCTAACAGCTGACTACTGCTGTGCCAGCTGCAAAGGTTACAAAGGCATCTTTAATATCTAGAGCTGGCTAGCCCAAACAGCACTCTCTGTGCAGCAGTAAAATGTCACAGGAGGGTGAAATGAAGACACTTTACTCCCTTATGGTTCAAAGCTGTGCCAGGGAAGACTTAGACTGGACAATAGGAAGCATTTCTTTACAGATAGAATGGTCAAAGACTGGAACAGGCTTTCTAGAGAGGTGGTTGATGCTCCAAGCCTCTTAGTGTTTAAGAAGCATTTAGACAATGCCTTGAACTATATGCTTTATCTTTTGGTCAACCCTGAAGTGGTCAGGCGGTTGGACTAGATCTTTGTAGATACCTTCCAACTGAAATAGTCATGCTCCTATTCTATTCTATTCTATTCTATTCTATTCTATTCTATTCTATTCTATTCTATTCTATTCTATTCTATTCTATTCTTATTCCTATTCCTATTCCTATCCTATTCTTTGCTCATATGCCAGTTAAAACTAAAAACAAACAAAAAGGCTGTGAATACATTATTAAATACATGTGGAGAATATATTTGTACTCATCCTCTTATGTCATAGTTGTTGAATAAAGAATTTTGCTCTCACCCCTGGTTACCTGACATCCAAAGTATTAATTTCCCATTTTTCACTCACAACATGGAGATTGCCTTCTTTCCATTAGCAGAAGTTAGATTCACTGTGTCTTTAGTTACCATTATGACAAAAACCATATGAAAGTACACAGCACAATCCTTTCAGTCAACAAAAGCTTTTGACAGCTTGCCCCCCCCAAACATTTATTACTGAGTTGTGTTGTCATGTTGGATGACTTCTGCTCTCAAAGGCATAGACCTGAAGCAACTTCAACATAGATCTTCATAAACATTTCTGAAACATTTAATAGGTGAGAATTCATCACCACAAGCTGTAATTTCAGCCAAGGGTGGGGTACTGGACCTGTGTGTGGATAACCATCACCACCACAGGCTGTACCAATCCTGTACAACCCCCTGATGCTAGAGGAAATACCAACTCATGCTGAGTCAGTGTCACCTCAGACTGTGTCTCTCCATAAGACCATACTGGGAGGCAGGAGTAACTTCCTCATAACTTCTGTACTACCAAAAGATTCATACAAAGTCAGACTGACAGAGTGTTAGGCTTTGTGATTTAACAAATACACTTGTGATTTAACAATACACTTGTATTGTTATATACACACAAATCCCTAGTGATGAAGAGCCAAATCCTCCCCTTCTCCAATATAAACCTTGTATCGTCCAAGGTGCCAGAAGTCCAGATTCTTCAGATATGTGCTAGACAAAGCATGATTTGGTGATTGCTTTTTTGTTGAGATTTCTTTCTTTCTCCTCTTTGGTCCATCTCTGATGAGAGTTTAATATGGTAGATTGAATAACAAAAGAAAACAGTCACTGCCAAAACTGCTCTAAAAGTACCAACTTTCCCACTTCCATCACCATCTCAGTGTTCCTTGTATGACAATATTAATAAGGGTAAACTTCTGCAGCCAAGGTTTATAAAGGCAATGATATATTTATAAAAGGCAATATATATTTTTAACCAATTAAAAGAAAAGCAATTAGTCAAGCAGGCTCACAGAGTGGTCAAACCAAGCAGCTGTGTAATCCTACCACAGAAAGTTCCCAGCTCTGTGGCAGCACTAGCAATGTCATATCTGCTGAGTTGATTACATTTTCTGGTATGTCAGACTTAACTAAAGAAGGAAAAAAAGAATAGAAATTTATGTCAGCATCTGACTGCTGCAAAGATCAGCAGCAGAGTTTAGGCATTAAGGAGTAGAAAGGAATAGAAAATCACCCTAAATTGATATTGCTTGGATTGCTCATTATAATTTAAGAAGCTCCCTCTGGTCTGCTTAATCCTCTCCATAAAAAAACCTATATTGACACATAAGAAGTAACACAGATGGCAACAGATGTTATTCTTCTAGCACTGCATGTTACTGCAGAATAGGAAGGAACCAGAGACTGAACATTTCTTTGGTATTTAAGGAGGCATTTGTATCATAATGGGATTCTCTGTAGATGGCATTTCTGAGGCCTGCAGCTGAACTTGCTTCTTTTAAGTTCTCTGGCACTTCTTTTGGGTGTGGGTGTTAGTAGACAGTCCTGCTGTTTTAAACACCTGAAAAGTTCCTATAGTTAAGATCTAATACCTCTTAGAATGGAAATTGTTCATTTTCTCCTTCAAGGAGAACTAGAGGCATAGAGGAATGAAATTACTGCTCTGGATGACCCAAGGAATCCACATAGGGGTGGGAATGGACACCACAATTCAGCATTCAGTCCTTTGGTCTGGATATTATTGTTCCTTCTTTCTTCCAAAATCAGCTACATGACTTGTCCTGGAAGAGAAAGACAGGATTCTTGTCTTTGACAACTCTGCCACACATATAGGTTGTTGTGTATACCTTTTCAACATATATGCCTTGTCCTGTGATACTAGTTTCAGTCACAGGATTTTTCTTACCTGTAAGAAAAATTACTCTGAAACTCTACAAAAGTGAACCACCTAAACCTAGAAGATACACAAGAGAAGTCACTTTATTAATAAGACCAGATAGATCCAGCAAGGGGTTTAATATTTCAGCTCTCCACAGAATACATCTTGCCTTTAAAAGAGAATTTTACATGTTGCCTTCAAGAGAGAATTTACAGCAAATTTGTGATGTAGTCCTCTCACAGCATTGAATATAACCAGATGCTGATGGGAAAATTCTCCAGAGGGTGGCAAATATTTTCTTGCAGTACCTGGGAAACCTTTAGCTGTTTAGCATTAGAAGCATGGAGAAAAGATCAGAGACCAATTAGCTTACTGATGAAAATTTAACACCTCCTTGATGCAATTTTTTTGCTTGTTGCCTGTTTGTTTTGGATGTGGGGGAAAAAAAATCACTACAGAAGCACTAACTACTGTAAATGGGCCACATGAAAAGTATTTTAGAAACGTAAGCTTTCATAGTGCTGTATTTCCTGCATGAAGACAATATGTTCATTGCTGAAGATGATCTATGAGAAGAAACAGAGTCAGAGATCTGAAGATACAAGCCAGAAAGCTTTGGAGGAGCAGAGGAGGAACAGAAAAGCAGGTATTGAAGCAAACAGCTTTGGAACAGAGAGTCCCGTGCTAAACAACTCTTTTATCTGCTTGACTGGCACTGGGGCTGTAGTTATATACATATAACTACATGCTGTAGTTATAACTCACTGGCAATGAATGGAGAAAGGTTTGATACTCCTTTTCCTTTACTGGGAAGGGATTTAATGTGAAAATATGGTAAAGAAAACAAGACTGTAGGCAGAAAAGAACAAGCCAAATCCTCAAATATTAAAACAGTTTCCTACTGAAATTTAAAAAACTTTCCATAGCTGGAAAAAAAAAAAAGAAGAAAACAATCCTGAAATGATCCAATGAATGACTGAAAGAAGTGCAGAACTGCAGGTACCATTAATTTACATTCTATGTTTTTTCCAATGGAATTTAAAATACACCATGTCTTCAGCATTTGTTGATGAAAGAGAACATAAATATATCTAATACATCAATCTTTCTACTTTTAATCATACAAAAATATGCCCAAAGCTTTGATTCTTGGGGAAAGTGTACTTCACAGAATAACAGAATGGCTGAAGTTGGAAGGTACCTCTGGAGATCATACCCCTGCTTATTCAGTCAACTAGAGAAGGCTGTCCAGGACAATGGCCAGTGTCTATGTCCACTTCAAGTACCATGTGAATTACTACGATAGGAACCAACAATGGCGTCAGGGTTTTCATCCTGTTTCTCACTTGAGCCTCATGGCCCATTTGTGTATAAACTCTGTGGAGATAACCAGATGTTCTAGATCAGCAGGAGGAATAAGAATGACAACATGAGTGAATGAAGTTCTAGGCACAAAAGAAACCACAGATCAGCTTTTTGCCCTTGCCTCTGAATTTTCGGCAAGTAAAGCAGAGCATGCTAACCCTCAGATAATTTGTTAATTTGTTCTTCTGAAAGCACACAGTACATTTGATAGTGCGTCAGCCAGTCCGGTATGCTCCATTTACAGCATCAAAGGGACGTGAACTTGAACCTCAGCTGAAACAGAAACTATTCTAGATAGTGCCCCAAGATTAAGCAATGTTTTGAAATCAAGTTCAACGTAAGTCTTCTGTCCTCTGTGGAGTAAGTTATCATTAGTTCTGCAAACAGAAAAGAGTATCTTATGTTTCCCAGAATAAAAGGGACCCCACAGACTAAGAATCCAGCCAAAATCAGAACAGTATATCATGTTTGTTTTAGCCGTGTATCTCAGGCTAATGAAGTAATCACTTTTGCAGTGGGCAAAAAGACAATATTTATTAAGGATCAGGAAGCCAAGCATTTATGCTTTTGCTGTAGGCACATACATCTTTCTGAGGAAACAAATATACAACAGACTGAATATTTGTTCCCACTTGAAATGGGAGGAAAGCTGAAGAGGCTGAAGAGCCATTGTGTTTTAAATACCGTGAAATGGATGAGTGCTTTTCATATCTATATTTAGTAAAGCTAAATATTGCACAAAGCGATTCATAAACCTAGAGGGGTTACTGAAACCTTCTTGTGCTCCTTTAAGAAAAAGAGCCACACCATTGCTCTTAGTGAAGCAAAATGCAGCGACTGTTAATGTGATGGAGACATAACTGTTCCCCAGGAAACCATCTTGTGGTTAACATAGGTATTAAAAGGCACCTTTAATTCATAAATCCTGTCAGAATCATACACCATTCTTCTTCCTTTTTCTTCTAAAAGGTGATAGGAGTAAACGTCACTCCACATTCTCAATCTGAAGAGCCTAGTTGTCTGAAAATTGTGAGTCAGAGGCCCAAAGAAGACAAAGCTGCCTATCTCTGACACCCAGCCTGAACCAGATCATTCAGAGCCCCATGACAATGTTTGCCATGTCCTGTGACAGTGTATTACACGGGATGCTACATCTCCCATGAATCTGAAAAGGCTGGAGTCCAAAATGTCTTTGTTCTACATGGGTGTGGATGAGGCATTTCCTCACATGCCTACTCTGGTTAAAGAAGAATATGAAACCATATAGGCAGAGCAGCACTGGCAGGTGAGGTCACTTGTTTTGCACCTGTACATATATTCAAGTATGCCACAAAAGACTGGATGTGCCTCCTGACATTGCTGTCAAAGTAAAGGCGTCAGTCTGAGTAACAGCCTGAAGTAAAATCTTTTACTAAATTTAACCAGGTTCAATATTCAATATTCTTCCTCCTTCGCCTTCGTGTGTGTACAGAGGTATGACCAATGTGCCTGGTGACTCATGCTAAGGGACAAGAATAGCATCACTGAATTACTTGAGTGTTTATGGCAGAACTTGTCAGAAAGGTGCCTCGTTCACAGTTTAAGATAAGAATTCAGCTGCAGTTCATCATATGAATAGCCAATTGCTCTGGAACATGAAAAACTGTGACTTTATTAAGCTTGTCTCCTCTAAAAGTTGCTATTTCCCTATCTTACATTAGCTGAACATCCACAAAGTTCTAATACTATTGCAAGACTGTCAGAAATCTCTCAGAGGGAGCAGTAAATGCCAGTGAACTGTAAAAGTGAACCATCCATTTCTAATAACATACTGAGGGAGGGTGATAACTTGTTGAGTAGATTATCAGGAAACTTTCTTATGTGATTTATCTCTTTAGTCATTCAAAAATACAGAGAGACAGAAAATGATCTGGAGAAACTTGCTTAATGCAGATCTACACAGAACCATCAGATATTTCAGCAGGGATTTTTCTCAATCCTAGTTTTATAACCAGAGCATTGCTACAACTCTCCAGAGAAAACTGTGCACACTGTATCTATGAATAGTGTAATTGCAAAACAAGGGTACTGGCTCAAAATTTTACTGTTGTTCCTGGTACCAGAATAGCAAATTTTCTGCTGAGAATATTCTGGTCAGACGTAAAGACATTTTAATTAAATTTTAATTAAAAAAAAAAGTTTCTAATCAAGTTAAGTTTCATGAGAAGTATTGGCAATAAATGTCTAAAAAGACAATGGGTTGTGAGTTACTTCATCTGTGAGTATGACTATGTATGTATCTTTAGGTTATTTCTTAAGGAAGCAGCACTTGGATCCCTCTTAGAGTTGAACCTACATCCAGAGATTAAAAAGAACTATTTAACCATTCCAGAAATCTCCAGGAAAAGAGTAAAATTTGTATTTAACATTTTTAGTGGTTTTAAAATACACAATGTGCCCTTCTGTTTTTATTTCCTATGGGTTATCACGAAAAATAATTAACTTTGAATCAACTTCTATGCAAAAACTATGAGAACCGCATAAAGGCATCTTCACTGAAGATGCCTTTATGTCTAACGTCTCCATGTTCCCATAGTCTGAATTGCTCTAGACAGTTGGATATGCAGTCAGAAAAGCTGTTCAGGCATAACTATACTGGCTTGTCTATATCTGCCATATGTAGCTAAACCTTTACTCTTCACCTTTTCTGGTAAGACCTTTGTGGAGTTACTGTTTTCATGACCACTGCATGTCTCTTCTGAGGTGGTAGAAAGCCTAGTCACCCACGAGTCTGCTGCGGAACTTGTGGTTTCATATCTTAGCAACTTCAAACAGAAAAGGGTATGATATTGCTCTTCTAACTCCAGCAAAGTAAATATCAAATGCCTGAATATGCTGTGACCTGGCTGACACAATCAGGTGTTATGGGAACAAAAAAAAAAAGTAGCCTTCTCTTTGCAGCCTTTCATTTCATTCTTTTATTTCCCAATCCAGTCCACTCTTCTATGCTTGTCCAACATCAATTCATTAAACACAATTCATTTAGTTCTTGTGGGTAAACATCTCAGAGAGCATGTTTTTCAGGGCTGTGCAGAATAAGGTCTTGGCACAACAGACTCACTATTCACCCATCTTTCTATTGTTCCAGTCTGAACACTCTTCTTAATCACTTTAACAAAACTAAGACTCAACTCCCCATGTCTTTTCCAGTACTTCACCATTCTTAAATGCACAGTCTCTTTTTGCTCACTTTTTCTTCTTTACTCCTCAATCACTGCAGGATTATTGTTAATGAAGACCAGAACCCACTGTGCTGGTACCACACTTACAGCTGTTCAACTACCCCTTCACCGCGGAGTTCTTAGCATCGACATAGACCAGGCAGATAAAGGAAAATAAGCAGATAAATGATGGGCTCTGCAGTGACAGCAGTATCAGGTATCAGTCCAAGTCCCAGAAGATCCTACTTCTTCCTCTGAAATCTCTTTTCCTTTCTGTGTATCTGAAAAACCTTTATTTAGCTCTGAAGTTTCCAGGTAACAGTAGCTCACTTTGAGAGTTTTTGCAGTAAACTCATCTCAGTCAAGAAAGTGGGAAGACCTAGGCTGAGCTGGGAGAGAACTGTCACCAATGCCTGTGAATCACACAAACATAATTTGCATTTCAAGCTGACCTGATACATCTAGCTGTTCCTTAATGAGAAATTTACGGAAATGGTGCTGTGCCTTCCTACACAGCGCCCCCCAGCAAGGCTCTGATTACATTGGGGATCAGACTGAGAAGCTTTCATCTGCATTTTGAGATACTTGCCACTTAGAAAAAAAAAGAAAATAAGATGGGGTTGTTGTGGGTTGGGTAGGTTTTTTTTCCATTGTTTGTTGGTTTTGTTTGGGGTATTTTAACCAAAACATTATTCCTTGGAGGAAAAGAAGCAGTGTTGCTGGTCCTCACGGTACATTTTAGCATGACACTTACTTATCTTGCCCCTCCAGCAACACTGAAGCAGCAGGTGCCTTTAGTTACATTAAGACGAATAGCAGTTGGTGGCCATAAAGTCATTGCATATAGAAAACAAGACTCACATTACCCAGAATGTGTGCTGTCAGGGCAGCAGTTTGAATGCCATCCTGCTTCCTTATGATCAACAGTTGTTTTTGTCTGAAGCTACAAACCAGCCGTTGAGACTTTGTTGAATTTACACTAATTCTTAATGGCCATCTGTCTGTATTACTGAGCATTTTATCCAACATGGTGTGCTTTTAGCAGAGGGGCTGGAGGAAGAACAGGCAGGAAGACTAAATCTCCCATCTTTGTAGCTTTGTCTGGAGGCAGATAAAGCTACAGAGAGTGAAGCTGGGGCTGAGGAGTGATCCTAGCCAGGTCTAATAGCAACATGCTTGTACCTCCATGACTGTTAATACAACACTCTTCCACTAACTGCAGCCAACCAATTTCCTTCTTCATGCTGCAACCTACTGGGGGTGTGAGACGCTGAATTTGCACGTCTGAGCCCTGGTGGCAAAGAGACATCCTAAGTGGTGGCAGATGACTGCTCTGAGTGTACATGTGCAGTGCTTACAGAGGCTTAAGAGGAGGGAAATAAAGAAGAAACAGCACAGGGTGCAGTGAGAGTCTGTCCTTATATTTGGTTTAAAGTTGGGAAAGATATAAAACCAGATAGTTGGAAAACTTCAGGAGGATGGTGACTGAGGTATGAGATAGCACCTATTTCTGGATGAGATGAGTTTAAGGGGGACTGTAGTTTGTGTTGAATTAGACTATACCTTACAGCTGAAAAAGCTGATGGAGGATTTTTTTCTTAAATGTAAACACATTTTCCTTTGACAGTTTTTTTTTTAAAT
This sequence comes from Ceyx melanurus, assembly GCA_024611195.1. Classification (NCBI taxonomy): domain Eukaryota; kingdom Metazoa; phylum Chordata; class Aves; order Coraciiformes; family Alcedinidae; genus Ceyx; species Ceyx melanurus. The sequence continues at coordinate 13,885 of JANHGL010006918.1, forward strand.
GAAATGTCTCCTCTTGGAAACAGTGAAACATTTTTTAATTTTGATGTTTTCCAAATGAAACTCCCCTTCTGAAAAGGCATATTTTGCTGAAAATGTATTTAAAAATAAATGTCTTTAAAAAGAACATTAAATGAACTTAATTCTTCAATAAGTAGAGCTTACAGGGGAAGAAAACATAAAGTATTTGTGTCCCTGAAACATTCCTGTTTCATTTGTCCAGAATTAAACCACTTTCCTCTGATTTTTTTAGGGCTGGGATACATCAGGTGAAGAAAACCCTGTATTTTCCTATAGGGTAAAGGACATCAACAATGTTACAGAACAGGAGTGGAGGCTGAGCTCTGAAAAGGCTGAGCAGAGACAGATGGCAGCAATAAATCTTTCCAGAGACTACAGCAAAAGCAAGCCCTTGCCACTCTTAGATCATGTTGTTAGAGGAAACTGAAGTAAAATGGCTTGGCAAGATGATACACTGTGTGTTGTTGGCAGTAGGAACAAGAGATCAGCAATGGAAAATATTCCTGTAGAAGATGTTGTACTGCTAGGGCTCTTTTCTCCTCAGATGCTAAGTGCTAATCAACACAACCAGTGATAAAGGCTTGCCTTTTGGGGGTTTCTCATATGTGAAAACCTTACTGTAGTTGTGAATCTGAATTTTACTGCAAGTATTGATGTATCTACAGTAATTGGGGAAAAGGGGGATGCAGAATACTGCATGTTGCTTTTAGACTGACCAACTAAACAGAAGTTTTCTCACATTTTAACTGTGTATTAAGATAGTTGGACCTAAGTGTGATTTTGTCTTTTAATTAACCCTTGGTTGCAAAAAAAAAAAAAAAAAATAGTATTAACAGAAAACTGGAGTTGCTAACAAGTTATAATATAGTGCTTACTAACTTGCTGTGCTAAGTACACACTAACTACCTTTCATATGACTTCTCACTCTGCAGAAAGAGAAAGCAAGAGTAGGGCATGCTGTCTTCCTTGAGATCATTGAGGAAAGTACAGGGACAGTTCTGGGCTCCCACACTGACACGTTCTATGTTTTAGCATATATATTTACATGAGTACATATATATATGATGGTGTATATATATTTATGCATGAGACTGATTTGCCTGGCAGGTTGTTTTTGACCAAATCAATTTTCTTTTGGTGCACATTCCTCAAGTATTTAATTTAAGTTTCAACCTGATTAGTATTTAGATTACTGAGTGTGTGGTTGAGTCATTACAAACAACTGATCAAACTGGAGGATGTTTATCTCTGTTTTCTGGGTCCAGTGGATATCAGGTAGGGTCAGCTTTGTCATTTGAACCTTGATCAAGCTGATGAACCAGTCTTGGGTGTGTGCCACTGCACAGCTTTAAGCTGGAGCACAAACCCATTCAAAGCAGTGGAGTGGACCTGAGCACAGCCATGGAAATCCTCAGGAGTCTGTCAGCCCGGCTGTGCCATAACAACTGACTTACTATGCATGTCACACTTCAGCAAGAGTAGAAGTGATAGACCAGGAAATCTGGGATGGACCTATACTTGGTAGCTCATGCTTAAAAAGAAAAATTAAGCATGGCCAGTGTCCATTATTATAGGGATATAGATGGTTCAAAGCTGGTTTTCTAAGAAAAGGAATTAAATCACAGTGAGTCACTTGAACAGTTTGTGGTTACTTGACAGAATGTCTTTCTCCTGCAGAAACGAAACAAGTCTCTTTTAGGTCCTCTTTCCAAAGAAGAGTGCTCTCTTCTAATGCTTGGATCTCAGACAGGCTTGAACCAGACCACCAGGCAGCACAAGCTTTGGCTGGTGGCTGATGTAAAAGCAGACTCAAACCTGCTATAAATCCAGGAATAGGTCCCAACTCTGTCATTTGTCAAATTCTAGCAAATTGGGATTACACAAATTCCAAAGCATTTGAAATCCCTTTTTTTTCCCTTTTTTTTTTTTTTTTTTTTTTTTTTTTCCCCTCTAAAAGGCTTAAGAGCAATCTGGGATTTAAACACTGTTCCATGTATACACATTAATGCTGGAGCAAACAGATTTCAAAACGTTATACAGATTGATCCTGATTTCTCAATCTTTATATTGACCATTTTTGCAACTTGTTTTCTGTAATGGAAGAGAAAAAGAGGGGAAAACTTGACTCCTCTGATCTGAGAACCTCTAAGGACATAAATGGGGAGATGAGCACAGGTCCATCCCAGCTTTTTTTCTGACATAGTCTGTTCTGCAGAGGCTCAGCAACATGTCATGTCTTCTGAAATATGTCTTCTTTATGCCTCAAATTTATGTTTATCAGTAGAAATGCAGGCCATTGGATTAAATCAACAGTGGTATCCTATGGTCACTGGATGATATAGACAGTCCTTTCCAGCACTCTGATATGTGGAAAACAGTAAGCAGGTTGAGTGTAGCTGTTACCCCTGGAGATCTCCAGCTGTTTCATGAAATAGTCTATCAAAAGGTTGTAAAAGGGAGACTTCTGTCTCTGTTTCCCAAGTCGCTGATGGAGACCAACTGTTCCCAGACTTACTTTATAACCTGCTTCCAGCTTGAAAATGAAAAAAACAGCACTTTTTTTCACATACATATTCCTAGGCTATTCCTTGGTTTAGAACAATATTATGTTACGTTAGATGTTTAATATTAGCACAGCATTAAATCACAGATACAGAGCTGAACCCACAGAAAACATTTTCCATCCCGGGCAGCCAGGGCAGCAGCTTTGCTGAGCCTGCAGCTTGCTCGGCAGCACTCAGCAGCTCCCTGGCGTGGAGGGAGCCGCGGGCTGTGGGTGGGACTGGCGAGCAGCACCACAAACCCAGCAGCAGAGAGTGAAAGATGGGACAAAGGCAGTGGCAGAGGCAGGACAGAAACAGAAATCAGGTTCATCTCTTAAGTGAGGTCAAGTTTGAGATTTGGTTGGTTTCAGTCTCACACTTCAGAAAAGTTATTGCTGGTTATATATATATATATATATATTATTTTTTATTTTTTTTTCCAGAAAAAAATGGAGAAGAAAACACAGGTGATGACCAGATGACCTCTTCATCTTTGATACACAGACCACCTCCACCCCGAAGAGACCATGGGAGCAGGAGGCCCCATACGTCTGTGGCCAGCACAGTACCCACACACAAAAACAGGATTTAGTTAGACTTTGGAATCCATGCCTGACTGAGATGGAGTGTTCATGCTTCTCGAGCTCTGCTTCTTCCTGGCAAAGCTGGAGAAAAGCTGTATCAAACACTCACTCACCTCAGTGTTTCTAGGGCTTGGGGAAAAGGAACCCCCTCCATTATATTCAAGTTTTCTTTGCAGAACACAAGGATGTGAATAATTACTTCTATTAGCCTCTTTGGAAGCCAGCTGAATTACTGGAGAAACGCTGGTAGGGAAGTATCACTTTGATCCAATATGCACACACTGTGAATACAAATTGCCAAACAAAAGCTGAAGCTCCGTTTTAAGAGAACGCCGAGGGAACATGAGAGGTGTCAACTTCCACAGCAGCTTGAACAAACCTTCAGGCTTAATTGAACTGTCATGTAACAAAGTTCGTGCTAATGGACTTCATCACCCACAGCCAAGGTACTGCGTGTGCTTCCCATTCCACGTGCCCATCACAAGACAATATATATAATTAGAGCCCATTACTTCTTTGCTATAATTTCTGTTGTTCAGGATTGGGGACCCTATAATTGGCCATGGTGATGTTCATTGTGAAAGACGTCTGAACAGGTTGGTCTCCTGGGACACTCCTTGGCTGGGCTTCTTTTCTCAAAACAGAGAAGGGACAAAGAGACTGCTGAACACGTGCCTTATTAACACAAATGTGTATGGCCTATCAAGGTGTTTAGATGCAAGGAACAGGAAAGAGGAATACGACCTGGCTTTTCAAAAAGACTGAATTCTGACTGTAATGGTTTGCGGACATACCCAGCAAATCTCCAGCTAATTGGACCTGTTTCTGATGCACCAAATCAAATTGTTTATATATTTTTCCCTTTAAATCACATTATCTGGAATGCCCTCACTGATAGCAGAAGGGTGAAGCTCAGAGGCATAAAATATTTTGCACGAGAAGACAACACAGCTGTAATTATCTCTTCTATTAATTTCTGTGAACTTTGTTCTCAGACAGACGGCTACAAGACAATCAGACAGCTCTCAGAGCATGTGCATTACCTATCTCTGCTGTACCTGTAACCTGGAGTAAGGAAGGAGCAGCATCATCTCCCATGGCCGCACAAAGAGCAGCTGACAGATCTCTATTCTCTGCCTTCTCAAAGCCCTCTAATGCAGCGTCACTTCCATTACAACTGAAATAAAAGCAGGGGTTTCCATAAGCAGGGCTTTCCTGCCCTGGAAAATGAATGTATTATCATCTACTGCATGCCTGTGAAGTCAAGCCAAATTTACTAAGAACTTCTTTTTAATACCATGCTGAGAAGGTTTTATTCACTGAGTCTCCTTGCCTCAAGACATGTTGCTGCCTTAGAGCAGAACTCCCACACATTCTGGTTTATTACCAAAGCTCACATTTTATAGGCAATTCTTAATCCTTGTGCTATTTTGTTACTCAGACAAATTTATCTAAATCTATCTGCAAATTTTTGCTGTCTGAGGATGAAGGAGTCTGGGACTAGCTGCATAAGGCAATACAAACATTATGGTTTTCATGTGCTCAGAAGCTGCAAGCCAGGAGTCTTATCAGGTTGTATTAAAACTCTCTTTTGCTGCACTCAGAGTCAAAAGCTGGCAAAATAAGGCTTATGAACCCCACCCCAGTCTAACTTTCATGATAGAAAGTGCTCTAAACTTATAGAAATGGACTCCTGGATGTTCTTCCCAACTGTGACTTTTTAATTTGGTGTGGAAACTTCCTTCATTGATTCATAAGGATGCAGAAAAGAGGTTTTGAAGAACAGATGTGATTTGTTAGTGTGCATTTAAGAACTGCCTATAAGTTTCTTTTGGGGGCTTTCAAAAAGGCTGAAAACTCTGTGAAGATTATGCAAATATTTTAAGTGGAAAGCTTTCTGGACTAAAGCTAAATAAAATAAAATATACAGTGGAGAAAAAGAGAATGAAACCACCATTTCAGATATTTTTTCTATTTGTATATTTGTAAACTGTTTCAAGTGGCTGCACAGATCTATTTATTGCAAACTAAGAGAGACTCACGTCAGGCTTAACACTTTTAAAGAGCTTCACATGATGTTCCATCAAACCACCAGCACCCATGGGTCATTAGGTGGAAATAATTGAACTAGATTTCATTATGCTGCTCACAGATATATTCATCAATTCTCCACACATCCTGCTACAACACAAAGAAATAGACCTATAATATCCCACAGCATACACAGTATGCATGCTATAGTTCAGCATGGTAGAGGATGATTGGTAGGATAGCATAATGCACTGGTACTCTAATACTTGCCATGAGCAGTGGTAAAGCACCAGCTCCTCAGCTGAGTTCTGATCTCAGTGACTTCATTGTCAACCTGAAGCAACTGCTCTGAAATTAATGGATTTGCACCTGCATGTCTGAGAGCAGAATCTAATTCTCAATCTATAATTTAGAGGGGGATTGCACTCATACCTTGCTATTTTCCACATTTTGGATTGTTCTAAAGAGCATTCTGAATCTTTAATGTGCATCATTGATTCCTGGAAAAGGCACCATCATTAATTTGCCTTAGACAATGCTGTTCACCTTGAAGTTTCTATTCTTTCTATTCAATGGAAAGAATAGAAAAGAAAGCAAAATAAAAGGACAGAGTCTCTAGAAAATCAGGGACTTCACTTTAGCTATCATTTAATTATAGCACTGAACTAAAATATCAGTTTTCCATTTTAGGCTTGTTCAACATTCAAGTTGTAGAACAGTGTTAGGCAGCAGTTATGGTGAAAATTTGGATCTATGTTGAAGGTACTATCTTGTAAAGATGTTAAAAACCAGTTAAGACATGGGCTTGTGTATAAACAATTAAAAACTACATAGGAGAATCTCAACACTAAGTAAGTGACAGTGATTTGGGATCCCAAATGCTCTGAGAAGTATTGCTATGCTTACATGAAAGCGTCATTATCATTAATTTTCAAATGTGAGACACGGAGGTTAATCAAACAAGGCAGCTTTTAATTTTCCCTTTATAAATCTCTGTACAGTAGTTGTGATTTGGTATTTCATCTCTAACAGTATGCCAGCTGGGAAGGTAGATGGATAATGGGAGGTTTTTCATTTTCAAACCTTGGAGGAACCCAACACATACACAGCAAAGAGCTGTAAAAGGAGAAATAAATCCATTTGGTGCTGCTGAAGGTTTCCTACTGAAAACTCTATAAAGGTCTAGCAAGAATATAAATGGCATGTAATAACTAGTCTGGACTTCTTAGTGGAAAGAAAGGAGAAAGGGCATATAAGTATTTGCACTTCTAAAGCACATGAATTGTGATAAACTAATAACATGCAATTTAACCAACTTTAGTTGAAGTGTGATGGAGAGAAAGGATGCTCTCCCTCCTCCTTTCAAGCTCTACTTGCTAGCTTGTCCATGTTGCTGTAGTTTTTAGAGATGCATCTTAGTCATAAAATCTGATTTTAAGCAAATGCCATTCTATGAATGACACATGGGATAGTTTTCCTCACCTGGATTCATCCATTTTTATTAGGAAGACTGATATGGCAAAACTGTGGGGTCACCTTGCTCCTAATTACTATGTTATCCTTAACTCTTGTCCTTCAATGATGTCCACAAAGAGACTGGCCCTTTAGAGGAATTCTGCCATCCACTTAAACACACAGATGAAGAGTTAAGAAGTCCTGGAGTGACAAGCGCTGGATGTTCTTTCAGGAAAATGTAAGCTAGCACTGGAAAGTTACACATGGCTTCAAGATTGAAAACCCATGAAGTGGCCCTGTCCCACTTCCAAAAGGAATGCCAGTGTTGTAACTCCTGATATTCTCAGATGCCACTCTAACATCCTACATTCCCATCTGCCTGTGAGGGCAGGAGACCCTCAGTAAGAGCTGGACAATCACCAGTATTGGGGTACAACCTCACAGCTGCTGGTGGGTACCAGCTCCCAGCAATGATGAGACAGGGGGAGAAAGTACTGTTATTAACAGAAAATGAGAAATGTAGGGAAGGAGTCTTGTGCAAACAGGCTTCTGGATGCAGATCTGTAAATGAGATTAGAAGAGTCACTTCCACCATGTAAAGGAGAGTGCTACCTTTTCCCATGCCATTTCAGGCACTTCTCAAGGTGGTAATGACCTGTAAATAACGTTAAGGATGGCAGAGTTCAAGTGTTATGAGCGAGCAATTAATAAGGCTTTTTAAAGTGCTTATGTCATCAATACGAGGACAGGAAGAGAAAGGGAACAATTTCAATGTATAAAAATTTACTTGGTAATTCTAATGTGCTATTAACTTTCATGTGAAATGACTGCTAAAATGTGCACTGATAAAACTTACAGATTCAAAATACACCATGTTATTCAGCGTTTGAACCTACCTGGAGAAAAGCTAATTTCGCTGGTGCTAGAATTACAGAAGTCAGCAATGGAAATAGACAACTATGCATTGATCAGGATCACATGGTCTTGTACCTTTCTTAATGCTTTGTTTAGACTCATTTAAACTAAGTGAATTTCCACATTACATTTATTTCTATTTACCTCAGAAACAAAATAATTTCCATTTAAAAGTATGTTCCAATGACAGAAAGTAAGGAGGTAAGAAACCTACCTGTAAATTTTACAGAAAATAGCTCCAATGTCTAGAATATTTAAGTAAAATGGCCACAGTTGATAAATTAGCAAGGTGGTGCTTTCCCATACTCAGCTATTGTAATAGAAAGCACATTTTAAGGCAGAAAAGGAGGAGATTAAAAAAAACAAAACAAAACACAGAGAGGAATAAAATGCCAAATAGTAATAAAAAAAAATAAATCTATAACTGAGCTGGCAAAGCTACATGCCAAGTTTCAGCTAAGGACATAGAATTTCAGCTGACAGGTTCATCTAATTTACTGCTTTGTTTTGGACATCAGGTTAAAAATCTTTAAAGAAAAGCTGGACCAATGCAGCTATGTCCTGAGTTTTCCAAGCATGATGAGCTCAACTTGGAGAAGGAATTGAGTATTTGACCTTATTGTGCCGAACTTGGGTTCTCAATTTTCTTTCTTATTATTTTTTAAAAGGGTTATTAAATCATGTATCTTATCAAGAGAATATGTTTCAGGGAAAGGGTTTAAAAGCTCAAGAAGGACTTCAGACAATGCTAAAATAAAGACTCATGCTAAAGGGTGAAATTCAAACTGCTTACTCAGGAAGTGTATGTCTAGTCTTTGAAAGCATTGATTGCTTGTACTCCAGCAGTGCCCAAGCCCAGAAGAACCCAGCCACCACCTCTGTATTTGCTGAAATTTCTGCATGTAAATTTAGGCACCTGCATGTGTCTGGGAGGGCCACAGTACTAGTGCCTCCCTTGCCCCTGGGACAGCAGTAGTGGCCCAACAGACCAGCACTGCTTGAGCACTCCTGCTCCATTACAGGGCTGGTGTGAGGGAGCCCTGTCTGAGTCTTTACTCAGTTAGGATCTGAGTAAAATCATGATCTCAGTTAGGATCATGCTCATGAATCTCAGGTGGACAAACGGACTAGTCCTGGCTGGTGCTCATGGACAAGACAAGAAAGGGATTTCAGATTAATTCCCATGGATGGCATATGTAAGAACCTCATCTTCCTGTACAGTCTGTGAAGAAAAATGAGAGTCCCACTTGGGTACCATTGCCCTTTCCTACAATTGTAATAGAGAAGCTCTAGCGTCTTGTTTAGGTATCCTCAGTCATGGGTATCAGTTAGCAGCTGGGGGATGAGGCATCTCTACAGTTTAGAAATTATTGGTCCCTATAATGGGGTGGATGAACAGAACAATTTGTGTATTTGAATCTTGTTAGAGGTCGATTTTAAGCACGAGCCTGTCATCAAACCTAACACTGTTACCATAGGATGGTTTCATAGGATGGTTTCCATATGATAAAGTAGTATGTTAACATGCTGATCTGTATGAAGGTGTTATGTAAACTTAAGTACATGTTAAGAATTCCAAACTGACTTCCACAAAGTTTGTCTCAGCTCTGTTGAAAGTTAAGCTTGAAAGTTTAGCTAACAATTGCAATAATTAGTGTCATGCTTCCCTTTCCAGACCTGAACAGTAGAAGAGATACTTGACATACAGACAAAAATTTACTGTCCCGCTTTGCAGGAGATTAGTTTCCCCCATTGTGTAGTGTGTCTCAAATGAAAATGAGATGTTGGTACCTCTGCTTCTCATTCCTTGTCCCTGTAGCTACGATTTTCGACTTTAAATGGCATGCATGAGCCAGAATGAGCTGCAGAATCTTGCAGCTCCCTATGACTTCTTTTTGCAACTGGTGTGCATTGAGCACTGGCTTGTCGTTGCATCCTAGGTTCAACCTCAAGAGAAGACCACCAATGAAGGTGTTTATCCAATCATATTCCTTAGGACCATGTCCTTTTTTTTTTTTTGAATGACAAACAGAAAACCAGATGAAACATTTTGGAATGCTGCAGCATTACTGAAGTGTTCAACCTCCAGCATGTTGAGTAACCAAATAATAAGTGATGCTGCAGATGATGACTTAGATGAGCTGGCAAAATAGCCTAAGATTTGTACATTCTGTTGCCTAGCCACAGTTTTAAATCATTCTAATTACCAAAATAGTCTAGAAAGCCTTCTCTGTCTTTCACCTTTCCAATATAAATAAAGTCATGAACAGGTTGGCTGGATTTAATTTGTGTATCTTTGCTTTCTGAACATGCTTTCTGATTAGGGCTAGAGAGATACAGTCCTCTCATACACAGAACAGGACCAGTCCTGGCAGCAGCTGCTCAAGTTTAACCACATCTGAGGGCAAAACACACTGCACACAAACGGCTTTTATTGTCTCTTCAGCACTGTGCTTTAGCACAGTTTTCTTTAGCTCAGTTTTGGAACGACCTGCTTAAAGGCAATTCTCTTTCCTGTTTTCTCAGTATTCTGCTTTTCTACAAACTCAGCCTAATGCCAGGTAGCTGTGATGATATGTTCCTGGAGGGTGGCATGACTGCTGAAAGTAGACTGGCACCACCACTAATAGGCATTAAACAGCAATGAGATGGGAAATGCTCATTTGATTCCTATTTGGAAGTTCTGGAGAACAAAAGTTCTGTATTCTCACATGAATGAGCAATGTTTTGGTAGATGCAACCCAGCTGTAAATGTTATCTATAAGAATGAAACCTGAAATATTATGGGTCCCTTATAACTCACTATATTCTCTGACTCTAATATTGTATGAGTTCTTCTGCCCTCCTTAACACTACGAAAGCTATCGGAAATCTTGGTTTCATTTTTTATGGGTATTGTGGCATATCTACTGCATGCTTTTCTGCAAACTTTGCTTCTGGAATTGCTCTCAGAATTTTAAATCAACTTTACAGGGAACTAAGTTCTAAGGGGTTGCAGATATGCTGATTTAATAAAACCCAGAATCACATGGTCAGGTATATATTTTCCTGAAGTTTCAAAATAAGTCATTCATAGCTGAGTGATTCATTTGCTTTCTTGTCTAATGTATAATTTTAGCAGTGTTACTTTTTGAAGAAGGAAAGTGTCAAAGGTCAAGCTTTAGTTAGAAAGCAAGATGCAGTTTTGAAGCACTTGTCATTGTCAGTGGAAGTAATGTCAAAACTGATGGGGAAGTGAAATAAATTTTGGATTCCAAGGCTGTGGAATTTTTTTTTTTAGCATTTGCATTGTGCAAGGTTCTTAAAAGTAGCATTCTTCTAGTTTGTTTTTTTCCTGAAAAAAACCCAAAGCAGTCAGGTTGTTTAAAATTTCTCAGTCAGTCCAGAATTTGCAGCACCATTCAGGTGACTTTGCTTCCATTATTACTGCTACCTCAAAGCTGTGGTCTTCTAGTCCATGGCCATTACAAAGTAATTTAAGTTACTGTGGCCTTCAGAGTGGGCTCATTCAGTTAACACTGCAGATGACATAGGCCACAAATGTCCAACTGTTCTTATTCAGTTGCTGTAACTTGACTTAAGACACAATAATTTTATTTTTTTTTTCAGAATAGCTTGATGTGCCAAGGGCTCCCAGTTAAAGTTTGATCCCTGTAACAGAGTCAGACACATTCTCAAAACACATGAAAGCTCCCACTGTCACTTCTGTTATCTGGGGTGGTGGTATCCAGTTGCCCCTGGCAATTTAGTGCTCACTAGAAGACAGTTAATTGTTGCCAGGGCCCTTTTGTTCAAGTCTGAGCTCTCCAAGTATCCCCCCCAAAACTGCTGACCTATGGATGTAAAAAATGGCAGCATTTACCATTCTGAAAAATCTTGTCCTTGCTGTCTAGGCAGATTTAAGAAAAATCACTGATAAAATATCTTTCAATTTTTCTTTTCTATGTAAACTCGTATCTCCACTTCCCATTTTCCCTGATACATTTTGTTCTGTGATTTATATGCCACACAGAAGCAAAGCTTTTTAAATATAGGAGAAGGCTTAATGATGCAGTTGTTACAAATGGCTTGTAGCTAAACGTATTCAAAATGTGTTCTACACTTAAAAGAGATGAGTTATCTTTGTTGCTTCCATTTATAGATACCAGAAGAAAAACAGCCTGCTGTTCAGAAAGCATTGAACAGCCATCCTTTCAAAATTAGATTCATTTGATGGAACATTAAGTTGGGATTCCCAGAATTGAGTGCTTAAGCCACTTAAAAATATTTAGAAGAGGGAGCTCATTTGACAACCTGGGAACACTAGAGCCCTCCCAGGACTGGGAAAGATGGAAGACTTTATGGTAAACTAGCACTGCCTTGCCAGATTCCTGGTTGATAATTTAAACTTAAAACTGTTTAGGTTATTAGATTGTTTTTAATTGTGTTTATTGAAGGATGGGCCCTGTGAAAATGTTCATAGATTTTAAAATCAAAGGAAAAGAAGGATTCCAGGAGATTAAAGATGAGAGTGTATTAACCCCTCAGATTTAGGATGACAGAGCACTGTTGATTGGACAATGTTTTGCTTACTGGATGGAGAATGTATGCTACCAAACTGGCATGCATTAAAAAATCTGACAATAGATATTAACCACCTGGCCATACCACTGAAAGTATCTGTTTTAAGAATTTGTGTAAATAGCTTTGAGAGTTTGCATAATATCATGTTCTTATCATCCCTGAAACTGATGAGTTCAAACAGCAGGACATGGGAGATTAGCAACATGAGCCTTTCTTTGGAAGTGAAATTCAAATTCATCTGTACTTTGAACAGACTAGAACATTTTTTTGCCATCATGAGAAACTCTCACAGACACATGATAGAATTTTTTGGGGTTGTTTTTTTCTTTTTCATTTTTAACCTTTTTTTTTTTTTTGGTATATGGTAAATGGTACCTATAGGCTTAATTCAGTGCTTTTAACTCCTTTTTCACACTGCAGAAGGTTTTCATTAAGAAAAAATAAAATGTAATGCAATATTTCAAATGTTAGGTTAAGAAAAAAAAACCCAATCTATAGGAACTGCTTTTTATGACAGGGCTATTTAAATATAATCACATATCTGTCATCATGCAGGCCTGCTTATAACAGGTTGTCAGTTCTCCTGGAGAAGGGGTGATCTGCAGTTAAGGGTTTTAAATAAGTAAGAGCGTAGGATTTTAAAGAAGTCTATAATGGGCATCTAAGAAATGATCCATAATTCTAATCATTTATTTCTATTAAAGCAACACTCAGCAAACCCAACTTAGGGCTAGAGCCCCACTGTGCTATGTGCATGAACAAATTACTGTGTGCTTATGCTTCTATATGTTTATTTATGGGCAGACCTCTGCTAGAGTGAATAAGCTCTTTGCCATTAGCAGCAAAGCGCTTGGATAATGAAGCATGAAGATAGTCTCTGGGGAAATGATGACATTTAAAAATTAACTTTCTCAGTAGGAAAAATAATAGGAAAATTATTTCTCTCTGATTTAGAAGTGATCTCCCAAGTCAAAACTGAAAACCCCCCAAAAAAACCCAAAAGACATTTTCAACTGAAGTTTAACAGCTAGATATTTGGGGGAAGGGGAAAAATAAAGCCTTGTAGAAAGCTGACTCTAATACCTTGTTTACATTCTTCTCACTGAAAGGAAAAAAAAAAAGGAAATGACATTAAAATGATAATTTTTGCACAGAGACTTGCAATTTGATGAAACAATAAGCAGAAAAGTTTGCCAAAAATATTAGTAAGACAGTACGAACAAGAACTGTGCTTAGTTATGGTCTAGGGGATTAGGAAAATGGTATATCATCGCAGAGAAGTGAGTACTCTCAACTCCTACTGCTTTAATGGAAAAGACCTGTCTTGGGCTCTGTTGTGTTTTATGACAGTTTTGGTTATGTAGCCTCACATTCTTCACTAAAATATTAATTTTACATTAGCTATAGATTTTTTTAAATCCTAAAAGATATATGTGTGACTCTCTTAGGACTGGAAAATAAATTAACCAAAATGATTGCTAAGAAATCTGGAAAATAAACTAAGTTCCTAAATTAATATCTTACTTTTTTTTGGCTGTATTTTAGATCCTTATTTCCCAATGTTAATGACACATACTAGGTGCTTCTAGCCCCTCTGCTTTACAAAAAAAAAGATAAAAAAACATATTGTTCTTTCCAATGTTTTCCTTAGATGCTTTATTATCTTAAGGGGAAATATAACAAGGGGAAGGTGTGAAAGAGTTAAAAAGACATATTTTAGTGAAAAGCTAAGCTCAGGATGCCACACATACTGGAATGAGTCTCTGTAAGTTAGTTCTAATAAAACTTGAGAAAACAAGGTTAGAATATCAAACAGAAATTCTTCAGGATTAAAGGTAAAAATAAACCAGACCAGGCCAGGCAATTTATGTCCAATTGCAGAAGTTCCTCAAAAAAAGACTTCCCAACCATTTGTCTGTCTGTCTGGGTACTTACACTGCACCTGGAATACTCAGATTCCAAACTGACACTGAGGTCCCACAGACCTTCCTCTCAAGCAAGGCTTTCCACCTTCTCTCATTAAGCAGGAGATACTGATCCTGGCAGCCTGCTGGCCTCAGTTACAAATGCCTTTCACTACCTCTTTCCTGGACTGTAGTTGTGTAATACTGAAGATGAAATCATCACTGCTTCATGAACTACAGCAAAGCCTTGGCACAGCAGTATGTCCCAAAAGCAAATGAGAGGTCATTACTTGTCTTCCTTTACTACTAAGACAGGTTTCCCATGCAAGAGTGTCATCTAACCAGCATTAACAGGACTTAGACCACTGCCTTTCCTCAGAAGAAATGACACGGTCCAAACAGCCAAAAGCCTTCCCCTGGCAAAGGGAGCTGACAGTTTCTTAGGAGGATCCACTTCAAATTCTACCACTCTTCAGGAGCAGTGGTAAGCATGTGTTCCCCAACAGATACAGGAACAATGGGAAGCAGCTTCTAATGCTGTGTGGAGAAGTATGCAGAGAACATCTTATACAGAGGAGTAGACCTGTGGCTGAGGAAATTGTATCCTTCTGCTCAAAATATCAAGTGAAATCCATGAAATTGATCATGATCTCCTAGACGATCAGTGTCAAATATAAGAAAGACCAGTAGGTGTTAAGAAAGAACTTTGATTATTCACTCAGATCTTCATATAAGGGTAACAACCAACATTTCAGAAGACAGCCCTGTGGCTTCTCCAAAACCAGGAGGTGAACTTCTATGATAATTAAATGCAGCCACAAGCTGACCTCCTACAGACACTTCAAATGCACCCTTCACAACAACAAACAATAGGAAGGCTCATCCTTTCACTCATGTAGGATCTGTTGCATTTTCAGAGGTACCACAGTGCCAGCTCAAACGTTATGTCCAATGATTTCTTAGTTTTAATCCGTTCTGATCAATTGCTTCTTTATCACTACACAAACTAAATAAAATAAAATAAAATAATTAATTTGTGAGGACAGATGCATCTCTAGCCAACTTCAACATTTTTTAAGCATGTGATCAAACATCCCTATAAAAAGCATGATAAAATCTTTGGACCCTTTAGGACTTGAAACGTGAGAGACATCCAGCTCAGCTGAACTCTATGCACCCTTCCGGAATTCCTGGGCTAAGGATATAATCCCCCAGTTCAGGAAGGTTTTTTCATTTATTTATGTGTACAGTGCTGAAGCTTCAGTGGGAAAAGCAGTGGGAGATTACAAACAGATATGCAAGAGCAAGACATTGCAATGATGGAAGCAGAGCTTCAAATTTTGTAGAAATAATATGTTTTCTTTTTCTGGCTTTTAAATCTATTCTAAAAGTGGTTTTGCTAAGATTAAGCACTGCTAAGGAAATAAACCTGTCATACCAACTGTTATTATCATTTATATTACCATAGTGTCTCAGAGCTCTGCTCAGGAAAAACTCCATGGCATTAGGTGTGGCATAAACAAAGAGGGAGAAAAAATTCCCATATCCACTGAGAGCTTACAACTGATGTACAACACCCGGTGACAAATGATACAACGCAGACAACAGACGTAGTCTGACAGCACTGAGCTATTGGTGGTTTAAGAACGAGTGATCTTAGTCCAGGAGAGCCCAAATGTTGACAGTTTTCAGCATTTTAAGAAAGGCCTTTGCCTTGATGCATTGATGAGGAAATCCTTTTGACAATCAAGGGAAATCTCCCTCTCTGAAGACTTTCAGGACCCGCCTGGATCTGTTCCTGTGCGGGCTGCCCTGGGTTGGCAGGGGGTTGGAGTCGATGATCTCTGGAGGTCCCTTCCAACCCCTACCATTAGATGATAGTATGATTAAGGTAAGCCTTAGAGGTATTACCTCTGAGGTATTTTTTTTGCAACGTTTGCATAATTAATAGTGGATAATGCTGCAGAAAGATGAAAAATTCAGAGGTGGGAGTTGATAATCTGCAAATGAATAAAACCTCACAGACAGGATACGACTGCACTGAGAATGGCATATTGAAATATGCAGAGGTGCAGCATATGCTTGAAGAGCTGGCAGTTGGATTCAAGCACAGATGGTTGCTGATCTTTGTATCATCCATAGACTAAGTGTGCAAAGGGAAAAATAAGAAAGAGTGGCAGTCTAGGGGAATTCCCACCAAAAGCTGAATATGGAGAAGATGAGAACTATTCAGCATGATGGAGGAGCAGTTACCAAAGCAGAGAGCTGGAATAAAGTCAAAATAAAGTCAAACAAAGTCAAAATTTCAAAACTAAAAGATAAGCTGTTCATGTTGAAGGCAAATGGCAGGCCAAGAAGACTGATGTTGTTTGGCTAGCAGTAGATCATTAGAAACCTTGCTGAGAGCAATTTCAGTGGTCAGCATGGGGACAAGCAAATTAGTGGGATGCAATATAAAAGTGAAATAGAGGAAGCAGGAGCTCTTGCTAATAGCACATTTTGTGAGTAAAAAGAAAAGGGAAGGGGATGTATAGGTTATGTATATATATATTTTTTCCAATAAAATAAGCTAAACTCTCACAAGTAAAAAAGAGCTACAAACAGTCAATGGGCACCTCACTTTGGGAAACTAATTAGAGAGATGAAGACAGAGTCAAAAGGATTGCACGATAGCCATTGAGAAGAAATTCAGCAGTGATTAACAAGAGATTGTGGCAAAGAAGGGATAAATGTATTTGCTGAGAGAAATGTATAAACACTGTCCAGTTAGGAGGAGGAATATTTATTCCACTTAAGGATTCAACCTTCATATGGTCTATATCATAGAGACAAAACTTACTCCCAAACCTGAATCTTTTCCCAAACTAAGGAGAATTCGTTGCTTCTAATCACAGAATCACAGAATCACAGAAATTAGGGGCTGGAAGGGACCTAGAAGATCATCTAGTCCAACCCCCCTGCCTGAGCTAATGACGAGATGTACTACTGAAGTGCCAGGATAGAATATGATCCTAGTGTATTTTCCTTACCACTTTCCTTGACAGACAAAAAAAAAAAAAAAAGATAGGATCTCTCATTGTTTACAATAGTCCTCATCCTGTTAAGCTGGCAGGTCAGAATTGCTTCAGTGTAACTTAATCCCGTTTTCTGAAAATTTCTTTACTTGACTGTAAACATTTCTGAGTTTAAAATATACATGTTTTTCTAGGCCAAAAACATGAACACATTCGGATTTTTTTTCAAATAGCAAATGGGATCATTTCAATCATAACTTTCCTTCAAAACTGCAAGAAGCTTCAGCATGGATTAAATTCAAAAGAATGCTGATCAGTTTTTGCTTGCTGCTGTTTGAGGCACTCCATGAGCTTTCTGCAGCTTAGAAGAGGCTGGAGAACAATTACCATGACAGGTTCATCTGAGGTAGACTGTCCTTGGAAAGCAGACACGTGCCTGCTGTCAGATGGCTATAATGAGATAGTCTCTCCTATTCTCAGGACCAAAACTGTGATATGCAGAGTCCCAGAGGGCATCATAGCAATTAGGCTACTAAAGTATGTGAAAGCAGGAGAGACCCTGTACCTAGTCTATAAAAAATATATATATAATCTCTTGATTATACAATATGTACTTACAGGTCACAAAGTTAGTGAGATTCTCCACACACTATTGCTTAAAAATGTGTAGGTTTTTGGTTTTTTTTAAATCAGCAAGCTTGTTGTGGATTAGAAAAAAAGATGCATTGACTTCTATATAAAATATCGCAGCAGCCACCCAACTTCAACATCTTGGTAAAGTTCTGTACTTCAGGTACTTCTGTGTAATTTAAATATACTGTAAAGAATACGGTTCTGTTCAACATTCCTCAAGTAAACAAAAAATTTCATTCCTCTGCCAGTTTAAATTAATAACTAATCCTCTTATGATTCAATAAATGTTTCATTTTACACTTACCAGTGAATTTGTGAGGCAAATTTTCTCACTCTACTAGAGGCTTCATTTCTGAGAGTCCCAGTACATCCTCTGCACCTTCCTCATGCAGTCCAAGGAGTTCTGCCACATGCACCTCCTTTGATTCAAATCTGCGATAACAACAGTGCTTTACAGCACTTTCACTGCTAAAAGCATGACAAAAATGTTAATTATATCCATCTTCTTCACTCAATTGCATAAAGAAAAATTTAAAAGATAGGTTTCTTAGTAGCCTGCAGCAATTTTCCCGTGGATTTAACTGTTATTTAAGCATCGATGCTCCTACACAGTTTGGCACATTTCAATTTCACATGCCCTCTTGTAATTCTCCTTGCTGAATGTATTAAGATTCTGAGAAACAGTTACATATCTCATTCTTGGAGATCTCTGTATTTTAGTATCAACTCCAGAAACCAACTTGGAAAATATCACAGCCTTAGGCCATGAGTTTGTTAGTGTGCATAAAGAAAGGGAGGGAAGGTGCAGGGGTCAACAGTGGTCAGTAACTACAGCCCACGCTTTCTGCTGACCATCAAGCTGCTGACTCTGCTTAGAACACATCACATTTACATGCCACCATCTCAGACCAAGGGTTCAGACTTTCTGCTAGGGAAGGGATGAGCTTTCCCCAGCTCTGGTGTATAAAGAGCACATTAAACCTGATGTGCTGCCTTTTCTTTAGTAAATAAAGATGGTGTTAGAACAACTTTTCAGTTCTCAAAAGGTAACAATTGCAACAATAACTTTCAAGATAAAAGAAATAACATTGCAGTTCTATGGTGGATGGAATTCATAGGTGAATATACAGTACAACAGTAAACTTGACTAAATATTTTACCGAAGCAACCTTTTCATTGATACCGAACTATCCCTTCATACTGAAGCTTTGTTCAGTGCTGGAAAATATGCCCACTATAGCCTGCTGTTCAGAGCTCTGAGCACTGGTAAGCCCACAGACTCTGTTAGGGGAATGCTTGAGAAAGGAAAGCTATGGGGATACTTAACTAAGGATTACAACCTGCCTGTGCTTTTCCAAAATAAAGATAAATACCCTCAAACTAATATGTGCTGTTGTAGCAATACATTAAAGATTACTCTTTTACACCTGAAGGCTGAAATCCTCACCTCTACGATTTCTATGCTTAAGGAAGAGGGCAAAGGAGAACCCACTAGCTCTAGAAAGCCCAGTTACAGTGAGGGTAGAATTTTTGCTGTACACAGCAGCACATAAAATACCCATCAGGTATCATTTTCAGTTTCTAGAGGGACTGTGTGCACAAACTACCAGGGTGACAGGCAGAAGAGATAACATTCAGATGAGGCAGTAGGGTCATGAATTTGAACAGCCACAGGAAACTACTTCGGATGGGAAGGACAGGGCAGGGAGAGGAGCCCTTTAAAGCCCCGTGTACCCAATCTCCAGATTAAGTTCCTCTTGGCAGGAGATTGCAGAATCTCTTGCAATAACAAGAAAATAACTTGGCCCCACTAGCAAACTTCACATGAAAGGCTCCTTTCCCTTGCCTTTAGAAACAAGCTAATTAATTGTTTCCTAGAGCAGTGATTTTGTGACCACAGAAATCTCTACCAGACAGTGCCTCCCTGGGTTCTGGTAAGCAGAGGTCTGTCTCGCTCACACAAATGCCATTACATACACTGGCTCCATGGATCTGTCTAAACATAGAATGCTAAAGTTACTGTGCACATACAGGCTTATTGTTTTAAGAAAACTTAGATAAAAGTAGGGGGTGAAAGTGTCATTCTAGGGATGCTGACTGAAGGCAAGTAAACTTTCAGCTTTATCACCTGAGGCAAATGCTTACTTAGACCCTGAGATCATAGAATCATTCAAGTTGAAAAAGACCCTTGGGATCACTGAGTCCAACCATGACACAACCCTGCCTAAGCTAGCTGAGTTAGGCTTGACAGAAGCTTTAGATGCACTTTAGAACAGAAATTGCAAATAAATTTGTTTGAATGTTCACATTCAGACCTACTGCGCCAGGCTAAGTTGAATATATTTAATCTGGAAGATAATCAAAGAAAGATGATTTTTTCAAGTAGTAGGTGTAAAAGTTTTAAATATTGGAATAGATGGATAGACATAAGAAATAATCTTTAGCAAGGGAGGTAGGAAATCAGCATAGCTTCACAACTATTGTTGAAGTTCACCTAAAGTAGATAGGCCAGAATTTCTGGCATACGATGCTTTCATTAACAATGAATCAGTGTATCAATAACAACTTGATGAGGTTCTCTTCATAGGTATGTTGGTATTGGTCCTCAGTTGTGTTGGTATACATGAGAAGCATGTATTAGCACTCTGTAGGCAAAAGTTCTTGGTCAAAGCTGCAAAATTTATCTAAGTAAAACAATTTAAGCAAAACAGCTACATTTTTTTAGAAGCTGCTGTAAAAATATGGTTCAACCATAATTATCAGTCAAGCACCCACACACTGGCACAGTTCAGCCACAGTAATATGGCAAACAAACAGTGCTTAGCAGTGGAGCTCGATGCAGTGAGACCCATTCCAGTAGCTCAGCCTGCTCTGGGATCTCTGCAATAAACTGAAGGCTACAAGCAGTCAGTCATGACTCATGCAGTACAACATTTCTCATCTCTCTTTTGTGCAGAAATTGAATAAAACCAGATCTCATTTCCAGACCACCATGTAACACAAACTGTGGAGTCCTCACCACTGCAGTGTTTTACCAACCCTCAGGTCACTGCCTTGCCACCTGACACCCACAACTGCAGAGTCCTGTGGGAAAGGGAGTGTGAAACAAACAGCACTTGTTAATTACAGGGTTCTATTCAAGCTCTTACCCCTTATATCCCACACATTTCATAAATTCCACACTTACATTGATGAAAAGATTGACAGACACACCCAGCCTCAAAAGAAAAGATAAAATTTTTTAATCTTTATTTTTCCATGAAAAAGCTTTACAAGGAAAAAAAAGGTTTCACAGGAGAAGAGTACATTCTTTAATCATTGTTTATTTGTTGAATTGATAGCCAAGGCTGACATTTCTTCTACAGTGTATTTATTTGTTCTCATAATATTACAGGACATTTACCTTTTATTCAGAAAGGATCATCATCCATGAATACTGTTAAGAACATTATTAGGCAATGCTGTATGTAAAGAATTTACACAATCTACATGAGCTGAAGATTAAGTGCCTACGGTTTTAATTCTTCACATATTTTGTAAAAACAAATATAAAACATCTTTTAAATGTTAAGATATTTGAAAGGCTTTGCATCACATGTAATTGAAAAAAAAAGAGGTTTAGTCTCTCAAAAAGAAGACAAAATATTCCAATGTCCACAACAAAGCAACACTGAAGTTCTTAAAGAAGAAGAAAAAAATCCCCATATTTACCCTTAAAACATATGGAGACATTTATTAAGGTGTTAAGTGCTTATATGTGACTTTCTGCACTAGTACTATACTGCTGGGACTTTTTTAGACACCCCAGCATCATAACCTAGATGAAGTTACATGGTTTTACAGTGAGAGAACCTGACCCTTCCTAGCTGCCTCTACACACAACCTCCTGCCATTTAACAAATCTCTACTCATCTGTTGAACTGATGGGGAAAAAAACAAAACTGCAACAAAGACTAATCCTCCACCCCTCAAATACCTCACTGCATCGCTCTCACCCTTTTAGGTCAATGAATGTTTTGCCTTCCATCTCACTCCCAATTTTAACAAGCTCTTTGAAATCTCCCTGCCAAGTTTATTCTAAGTATACAGAAGAGGTAACAACAGTTTCAGAAGTTAACAGGATTGAGAAAAAAAGATATTTTAAAGTACTTTATAAGAAGAGTAGCTTGAACAAAACACACATTAATTTGAACTGACATAAAAAACACAGGGGAGAAGGTAAACTTCAGTTTTAGAATTAGCAGAATTTGTAGAATTAAAAAACCCTGTAACTTGCAAACCATGAAGGTGAAATACCTTATTTCATTGAGTACTCCAGCATTTCTGTAAAGATACACTTTCAGGTATGTTTATGGAAGGCACTGATGTTTTTCCTTCAACCATCATGATGTAATGAAAATGCAGAACTTCTGTCACATTGGGCTGAACTACTGGCCCTAAAAATGACTTGCCCTAATACTGAAACACCTGGATTTCACCCAGTAACAACTTTACAACTGCCTCTTTTTCCTTCCTAAATTCTTTACAAAGTCACATAGATCTGACACAGAATTTAATGACACAATAATTAATGGTACATTCATGGCAATGATTTACAGAACAGGAAGTTTTAATTCCACTAATTCTCCTTTAAAAGTTAAACTGGACAGTTTTGAAGATAATAAAAATATAAACCAGTTAGAAACTCTGTTCTTTTGCTATAAGCTCTAAATTTTTTAAATCTGGAAGCCAATTATCTGATAAAGGCAACTCTCAGGACAGACTCCTCAAATGTGTGGTTCAAACCCAAGTATTTAAGTTTAATCAAAAATCTGAAAGAACAAGTTCTTATAAAAAAAAAGAAATTCAAATTGAGAATAGTTCTGTTGCTTCCTGTGAAGCCTGACAATGGACAGATGGGTTGAGTTTCTAAATGCTTAGTCAAAAGAGGAAACATACGGTGTGGAATATTGCTCTTCTGAGGCATGTTGAGTACAGAGCATTAAATCAAGGTAGACTTCCAAACAGATTTTTACAAGTGGGATTTCTTTAGCTCAAAATTGTTGATGTTTCAAAGGAACTAGGCAAGACCTGAAAAATACTTCCAATTCTTTTGCTTAGCCCTAGGGCCTGCGATTGGAACCAACATTTCTCTGGTATACTTGAAAGCAATGGACCCACAAAGAGGTACACTGAGCAGTTAGTAATTGTGGCTGCACAAACACTCTTCAACTTATATCCAAGGTTTCTAGTTCTGATGTGTTACCCTCTGAGATATAATTAAGTACAGTCTGTAACAATCAGGCTAGGGGCAAGGAGCTGATGGAGGGAACCACCCTCCTTGGACCCTCCACAGTAACAAGATACTGGCTGCATTTCATTCTCAGGGAAACGACAGAAGGAAAAGATAGACCCCAGAATCTAGGCACAATGCCTTATAATAATGTGACAAATAATCCAAAATAAATTCAGAAACTCTATCATAGGTGTGCTGAATCCCAAACAGGGAATGAATCCTAAACCTTAATGAGAATAGTGGTTTTACATATGATAGCATGAAAACTACAAAATATAAAACAGCTGCTTCTGATGAAAGACAGTAGTCAAATGTGGTTATATCAACAAAACGGAATGTAAATTATTAGGAATACAGTTTCTAAATTCATTATCTGTGGTAGAATACAAACACAGATGTGGTGGTTCAATAAAAAAAAAACCAAACAAAACCAAAACAAACGGTCTCACATTTTCAACAACTCTGGTCTCCAACCAATTGTCACCATTCTTATACATTCCTTGCTTGGAACAGAGAAGCTCCTCTAATCCCTACCAAATGCATTTCAGTGAAAACTGTAACAATAAATTTTAAATACTAAATCTGTGTAACATAAATTAAAAATTTTAATTTATTTTATTAAAAACTAAACTGGCAGGTTTAAGTAGAGAGTTATTGGAGTGGCTGGTAAGCTGCTGCACATGGCAAATTCTCCTCAGGTAGCACAATTACATGCTGGAGGACACACGCCTACACACACCCTGTGTCACAGCATCTTTCACACTTTATACAAGGAACATAGCTTACTTCTGAATTGAAATACAAAGTTATGAATGCACTTCTGTGGGAGTTCAGCTGCAATGTGGCTTTGAGGTAAGTCTTTGTAACAGTGACTTTTAAAAAAGTACAGCTCTTAAGAATGTACATTAATCTGTATATGCCATTTTAAATTAATATCACTCATAACTCTAGAAAATCAGACATTTAAGGCTGCCATGTATGTAGAAAACCTGTTAGGAATCAAAAATTCAAGAGAATTTGTGTTCAATACAACTCTCCTGAAATAAATAGTCAAAGGAACAGAAGGACGTGCCCTTGCATGAGAATGAAAGACACTTCATTCTGATCATCCTCCTCCTCTGAGCAAGAGCTACAGGGTATGTATTTCTTCATGTTCTCATAAAAACCAGTTGCTACCCATGGTTTGATCTATGAGATTTGCCCACTGGAATAATTAAAAAACAAACACACACACACACCCATACCCACACACCCAAAACCCAACCAACTGCATTAAGAATCTATACTATGTACTGGAAGCCATATGCATCTTTTCCCAGGCTAAACAGATAAGGCATTTACATGATGCTACAAAACTACAATCTCATGCATTACTCATCTGGTCTGTACTTGCTTTGTATCCCATTACCACAGCACTGTACAAACATTGTGTTCCACAAGTGAAATACATGACAGGCAAAACATGAACTGCGAAAAAGTGCATCCAGTAGAAAAACCCAAAATGACATGTGAGAAACTAACACAAAAAAGAATGAACTACAAATCAAACATGTGCCCATCAAAAGGTTTACACAGTCTGCATCCCTACCCTTACTTCAACAGAAGGGAACAAACTACAGGAAGATAATGCTGAATTCAAGCAATATGAAAAAAACTATTAAAAACACATTATGTTCCGTCTTCAAAACAGTATTTTTTTCCTCGTCTAATGAAGAATACTGTAAATAAATATTTTTTCTAAAAGCATCTCATGGAACTATTAATATATTCATTAAAATCCAAAAGCTGTTCCAGAAAATCAAACACTGCAACTAAAACCTGCAAATGCCACTGAACTTGTTTCCATTATGCAATACAACCATGACCACTATTCTTTAGAGATTTGTTTGCTACTTTAAGGTCTGATGCAAAATCTATTAAAGTCAATATAAAGACATGTTTTGCAAATGCCTTCAGTTACGTACATCACAGTACAGTAGCAAGGAATGCCTCAAGGATGTGTAGAGAGAGCAACAGAAGCACAAGACACAGAGAATCAGCCCAGCTCCTCTAACTGATGTAAGATTCAGACATCTACTGCAAGACGTGGACTTAGAGGAAAAAAACTGGTCAAACGGATCTATTCCTGCTACACTAGTCAAGCTGAAACTGTGTCCCTTGCTACTTACATTTTTCTACTACCTACTGTCCCCCTATAAGCTT
The DNA here is from genome assembly GCA_024611195.1 of Ceyx melanurus. Taxonomy (NCBI): domain Eukaryota; kingdom Metazoa; phylum Chordata; class Aves; order Coraciiformes; family Alcedinidae; genus Ceyx; species Ceyx melanurus. Next base: position 39,022 of record JANHGL010006918.1, read on the forward strand.
ATAGTGGTTCTGAGAGTGTCTATGTACAGTGACTAAAAGTCAAAAACTGAAAGCAAAAAGTATGACACTTAAAAACACACACATATATATGTATATTTAGATTGAAAACATATATGGAATACTATATTTTAATGTTACACATTATAGTTAAAGTTAGGAATACAGTCTTTTTCCTACAGCAATACATTAATTAAAAGTGCCAATAAAAAAACCCCCAACAGAACATACAGGCAGAATTTGATGATCTCATCTAACTGAAATAGACAAATACAATGTCATTCTAGTTGAGAGAAAAAGAAAAATCCATCTGCTGAATTCTGAGCTCAAGATAACTGTAACAGTTTGGTTGGGTTTGGTGTTTTTTTTGTTGTTTTTTTTTTTCCCCCCACTAAGCAATAAAAAAATTGTGGGGTAGCTAGAAGCTTACCTAAGGTTTCCTGGCTACTGTCTAAAGTTAAACAAATTAAAAACATTCTCAGAGTTGTACTATAGTGTAAAAAATGATAAATGTCCAAATCAGTTGTTGTACCTTCAACCTTCCAATAGAATTTGCAGTCTGTGAACATAGCAGCAAAGCTTTCTACTTCAAAATGGTATGTGAGAGTTGACAGGCTCACTGAAAGGAGCTGAAACACTGAAATTAGAAAAGTTGCTTAAAAAAGCAAACACAAGAAAAATAATAGTTTAGCCCTTGCCTTGCTGACAGGTGAGATAATAACCATTTCTGGTACTACAGAGAACTCACAGATAGACTGGCATTTCAATGGACGGAAAAACCACACCAGTCCATATGGTTCCCTTAAAACAAAAGCCTCTCAGGTTCATGACCAACATTCTTATTTAAAGGCTGACTGAAAAGAGCAACAAATCATACTGGAGATTTACTGACAGGTGTCAGGAACAATAGTGATTGTTTTAGAAAAGACTATATATAAATTATTTCATTAGTGAACTTTGTAATGTATGTGAAAATCTGATTTTGGTTTAAGTTTGAAAACAATAATCTCAGAATTAAGCCTCAGGACCAGAGCATAGAGCCAAGTCTAATTACCACACTAAGCACTGTAAAATTCTTCCACTTCAAACAAATATCTTACACCCCCTTCTGTATTCCTGCTACTTACTATGGCAAATTGAAGGAATCTGGACTTGTAGAACACAACTACCAAAGAGAGTAGAGTTTTGTTATACAGTTTTAAAGCACCTTACTCTAAGATTAGGTTACTGTTTTTCTAGCAAAAGCTCAGAACCTCTAAAAATGAATGCAAATAATCCATTATTAAATATACACTTCTGGTTCACTGGCCAGTATTACAAATCAGGGGGCTAACAGTGACTTCAAAAGAGTCCAAATCAGACTTAAGAGTATCGTATTGTCGTCTTCAGACAAGTCTTTACAGGGAAAACACAGAAATAGGAAAGTGATTCATGCTGCTTGAAATGGCTGACATTTAATTTTTGCAGTTTAGATATTCAACCATTATCTATCACTTTCCATAAAATGCAAATTGGTATATCAGAAAAACTCCAGCATGGTTTTGTGGGTTTTAGATATATATATACACACACATACACGTTAGAGAGAGGCACATTCTTTGTTAGAAATCAGCATTAAACTATTCTGTGTGAACTTAAACATTTCACAAAAGTTTTCCTGTGAAACTGTTCTTCATGTAAGGCTGTTATAGGTAATAGAGCAAAACACTCCTTTTGCATAAAAATAGAGCTGCACCTATTTTAAGATGTATTTTCAAAATACATGTGTCAAACAGAAAAATAAGCAAGATACTTCTTTTACAGCCTGGAGAAAGAAACTGTCGGTTTTGACATTCTTACAATTTACTAAGGGCACAAAAGAATTTGTAGTTAGCCCAAATGATCTAGCTATTCTAATGGTGCACACTGTGCAAAGAACTTCTTAGAGTAACATCACCTCATTCAAAACAACTCTAAAAATCGTTGCTCATTGCTTAGAGTGGCATACATCCAATATATTCACAATTGGCAACAGAATCTAGAGTATTACAATATTATTGCTGCTACTGTAATGAAAAGAAATGAGGTTGTGATGATAAATTTTCAAGTTAAGCTGTAGGGAACTCTACTTCATTTTACTAGGTATATTTATTTCTTGGCTGCTCCAGGAAAAGGAAAAAGTTATCTATTCATATTTTCTCCTATAGAAATGGTGGAGAGCAAAATAAAGTAAGCAATTAGCTGGCTTTGGGTTAGTTGGTTAAAAATGCATGTATCAGTTCAACTTGGATCAAGCTGCCTTGGTTTGTACCAGTGATCTGGAGAGGCTGACTGAAGGAGACTCCTTTCATCATGCAGGCACTGCTACCTGTGCTGCAGTAATATAGGCACGCTTTGATCGCCAGGATGGCTGCAGCTGACAGACAGCTCTTGGGTAACTGAAAGGGAATGACAGTTTGACAGGAAACATCCTTTATGTCTCCAGACAGACACTTTCCTTGAAGCAACCAGGTATTACCTGTAACAAAAGAACAAGTTTTATCACTAGGATGTTTAACACCAGGTCTGAAACCTACAGAAAACACCAACTCCTACCAACTACCTATAGGACAACATGGACTTTCTTTCCATATGCAACATACAAAGAAATTTCCTTCTCAATTTTCCCAGTCAGACAATAACAAAAAAAACAACAACCAAAAAAAACCCAAAAAACCAAAAAAAAAAAAAAAGAAAAAGAAAAAAGAAAGAAACTTAAAAATCTCTTTAATTTAAAGACGAAGGCATGCACAGCTTTGGTTCAAAGCTGCAGGTAGACATAAAGTACATTTTATTTAAATGCAATGGATCTCCAGTTTGATATACATGCTCTTCAGAGGATATTACAATTTATTCAGAGATATAAAATCAGAGCTATAATGGGCTGCTATACATCTATATCAGAGGTATAATACTTCAGATAAGGTATCTGCCATAAACGCATAAGGCTGCAGGTAAATGATGGCATTTCCAAACAGACCTGTTGGTTTCACAAGAGGGTTGCTGCAGTTTAGCAAGGGTCAGGTTGATTGTAATAATAGAAACCGAGTTTCACATTTATTTGAATGTTTAAGAGTATGTGAACTGAAAAATGAACTGCACAGTAAATGTACCCAGCTCACTGCATTGTGCTGGGTATTTTACTGTAAGATGGATGAAGTGCTCTTTTTGGCATTTTTAAGAAAATACTTAAAAGTTGGCTCCTGAATTTATGGGCTTGAAATGACTTGTTGAGTTTAGATTGCTTACATTCTCCAATTTTACTAACCCCTGAAGCTATCACATATATCTTTACTTCAATAATACTGGAAGATTCTGTTGGCCAAAAAGTGTGCCAACTCTACTGGAAAAAGCCTGTTTGTACTCCAAAAGCACAAACTGGGATGCGAGACTATTTTAAATCATGAGGCAGATAAATTGCTGTGCCAGTACAGTATTTGTTGTCTGCTTTTAAGAGCAAAAATATGTAAACATGAAATATAACAAAGTAAGCTGTTAGATATAAATTTACCTCAAATACTTTTTGGAAAAGTGAAAATTAAAAAAAAAGTCTCTCCCAAGAATATCCTTCAGCTTCATAGTGGACTTCCTATCAGAAGCAGACAGTAGGGCTGGGATAAGCTGTTCACAGAGACTGAGAGGACAAACATCAGGACCTCTGCAAGCCCTCACTGACAGGTTGTTCCAATGAAGCTTAAAAATAAATAAATAGAATGCAGCATGTATTAATTCAAGCAAAAAGCAGCCAATCAAGTGTTTGTTGGGCTTTTTTTGTTGTTGTTTTTTCTCTTAAATTTAAAACTCCAGCTGTTAAATGTATCAACTCTAAAATAACACGTATCACACCATAAGGTCAAATGGGAACACAGGACTGGGACAATCATCAGACTGAGATCCCTTGTATTGCAGGCATGTCATGATATAACCCACTTTGTGTCTTATCTACTCCTGTTCATCCAATAAAACAACACAGGCACTTTACCTTCTGCTGTGATAAACCAGGAATTGGGTGCTTCTTCATTTAGTTTTGAATCTGGAGGAAGAGTCAACTTCAATAAAAACTGAACTGTCTGGCCAGGAGCTACAGTTAGTGGAGGAAGTTGAACATTTGGTGCAGATTTAGGCAGTTTTGGAAGGTTTGTTATTTTATCCTTTTGTGGAGGAAGGTTATCTGGAACATCACATACTTCTGGATTCATGATAGGCAACTATTGACAGAAATTGAACAAAAGGATTTATTTTTATTTTTACTGAAAGCAAATAGGCCCTCATAATACAATCACAGTTTCAAAGCTGACATGGACTAGGAAAACTAACATGATAAATATGACTATTTGACTAAAACATTCTGACAGAATGCACCAACACTACAATGACAAAGAAAAAAGGGAAGGATAAAATAATTTTTTACAATGAAAAATATAGAACTGATCCATAAAAAAAATTACAATATTTATAAGTATTTTCTTCTAATCAGGTGGTAAACTGCATGCTGCAGTACTAAAATCCAATATTTTAACTGCAGAATGCACAGTAAAGGGCAATTCTCCATAAAAGCTATCAACATATATGATATATAAATGTTAACACACATTGTGATTGTGTACTATTAAATGACAAAGACTTACAAGACAGTTGGACCATATATATATCATATATATATCTATATAAAACCATTAAGACACAGTGCCAAGGTAAGATGGACAGAAGCACAAATTTGTTTCACTCTCATGTTTATAAGCAAAATAACCTTACTTGTCAATTATGACACTGGTTTTGATCTGACAATTTGGAAGCCCACTACATATCCTGTTTTAAGACAATGACCTCCCAAAATAATATCTTACAGCTTAATTACATGACTTAGTAATTAATTTCAACCACCACTTGTTACAAAGTGCTCATTAAATGCTTTTCATACTGCAAAATGAGGCTGTATTTTTTAGTAACTTGTTTCTGAATTCTTCTTTCCTAGAGGATCATTACTGTCTATTTTGCAAAAGTTGCTTTTCCAAAGACAAAGGCTTTCAACGACTGTGCTAACAGGCAATGTTTATTTGCCATCATCACAAAACATTCTGTGAATAAAGCTACTGTACCCAGAAAGTTTAGCAGCTATATGATTTTTACACCACTTGCCAAAGTCTGTAATAGTAATTTGTATTAAGATACACAACTATCAGTCTGTTTAATAAATATTACTTGCCATGGAAAGAATTTTGGTTTCCAAATCCAGCACTTTGATCTGATGATTATTTGTGTCTGCAACATACATCAAGCGGCCATTTGCTTCCACACACAAACCTCCTGGTTCATTAAAAGTTGACTGTGTAAAGCTGGAACCAGTAACATTGCCTGCCTCTCCTGTGCCTGCCAGGGTAGCACAGTTCTTCATCTTGGGATCCACAACTTTAATCTAAGATAAACAAAGACATTAAAAAGCTCCTTTAAATAAAGTTTCACCAGGATTTAGAAGTTCTGCATAATTTAGGCCTCACATTTTCATAAGCCAGCACTAACTTTAAGTATCTCAGCTATCAACTGTGTGTCCTAGAAGCTAAGTTATCATACTTTACCAAATGACATGTCTTCTCTTTCCCCTCCTCCTCCATTCCCTGATGGACTTTACTTCTTCCTTTGGTCTTCACTTTATGTTCCCTTTCATAATTCTGAAGGCATTTACCCCTCTGGTAGAAAAATAAGCTGAATATCTTGTTTTTCTAATGTTGCCTTTCTGGAAACATTTGTTCCATGAAGACAACCCATACTACTTCTTAAACTTGGATGGCTTTTTGAAGACAAAAGGAATTCCTCTTTTCTCCTAGTTTTATCAAACCTGCATTATTCCCAACCAAGCACTCCAAGCTCTTTTGCTCTAGTTCAGCATCTTCAGGAAGATATAAAGAAAAGGTCTTTGGTCTGAACTGTAACTTGGTACTTTAAATTCACCTTCCCCAAAGGGACCATTCTATCAGCACAGCAGCATGTGACAGCAAAACAGTGGTAAAGAGAAGGACCTATAAGAGAAGGAAAGAAAGAACCCACAAAGAACTCTTACCATTTGTTTCCTCAGCTTAACCAATCAAGCACAATCTTTGTAGGTTCCTGAAACAAGCCTTTGTAGTAGAAAAAACACCTGCAAAGCCTGTATATAAAAAGCTATTATACGCTCACCTTATGATTATAGGAATCTGCCACATAGAGCAGTTTTCTCTTCTTGTCCCATGTTACTCCTAAGGGATGCTGCAGCTTTGCATTTATGCCTGATCCATCCACATCACCAAAGGCAAACAAATTCTGAAAAAGTATTTTATTAAATTAATACATTTGGTTATTCAACATTGACATGAATTTAAATGATTGTAGTTAAATGGAAATTCACTGACTTTAGAAAAAATGAAAATGCAAGACAACTTCAAAACAAGGATACTGTATATGGGGAAGTGTGGATGCTAACTATGGAAATGAAAACTCTCACATTTAAGTTATCAGTATGAATCCATCTGACTTTAATGACCACACAATGCTGAATCGAGTTGGCTATTTTAAAAACAAGTGAAGTAATCTGTTCTCCAAGGAGCAACAATCTGCACTACAACCTGAGTGTCACAACTGGCACACATTTGCATTCCAAGCAGTGACGTTAAGAAGTTGATGGCCACGGAAACTGATTTACCCTCTCACCCCAAAAGTGGTTCCTCCAGGTCAGGCTCGAGGAATATTAGTAGGGCAGTGTGGGGAAGTTTGAAGTGATTACCAATGGATCTCTCTCTCCTCCTACAAGGTGCTTCACTGCTCCGTCTCTCAGAGAGATGGTTCTCACGGTGCTGCTCTCGCTGTCGGCTACGAATAGGCAGCTCCAGGGCTCCTCGGCAGCCAGTGCGAGGCCGGAGGGCTGTGCGAAGCCTGCCTTGTGCGGGTACGCGTTGTTCCGGTTCTCCTCGCTGCCGCTCCCGGCGAACCGAAGGCAGGATCCTCTCTGTAAGTCACTGAGGGAACAGCACCATTTGTGAGGATGAGATGCCTCGGATGTTACACACAAACAGAAGCTACAGGACGAGCACTTTTGAGTTATTAAACTAACTGTACTGCAGTACAGGGAATAACTTAGTGCTTTTGTGAACTATTCCACCTTAAAATACCATCACTAGATCATTCAGTAAGTGCAATGGAAACTAACAGTCAATTAGTTGAACATCCCTTACCAGGTCATAGTTTCATAGCAAAAGCAACACTGTTCATTTAATCTAACAGAGATGGGAAAAAGCAGGCAGACTTTAAAGGACACACACCTTTTAAGTCTGAACAGAGGCAGCAAGATTCAAGCTACCTACAGTTAAGAAAAATTGTTTTTAGTTTAATTTGATTATCTCTCTCTTTGGAGTATGAAAGCTCTTTATCTATCAAGACAAACACCAATCTCACATGTTCCTTACCTTCCCTTTGGTAGTTTTCCATCTTCCAACATCAGTGCCCATACCTGATGAGTACCTGCCATTGCTATCCATAAAACATCATCTTCCCGGGTCCCTGAAACTTTAAAAAATGGATGTATAAAAATGGATGAAAAAAAAAAAAAAAAAGCCCAAACATAACCACTTTGGCAATGTTTTATATAACAAAGAGATCAACAAACCTACCCTGCTGTCCCCACTACTTCAGTTCACCTTTTGCCATGGGAAGAAAAAAAAAATAAAACCAACCAAAACAATAGAGCAAGGGAAGGAGAGAGAACATCTTTCATCTTTCAAAACCTCTGATAGTTTTCTTCTATTCTCTTCCAAAGGATATAAAAATTGTGGGTTTAAAATCCTTGCCTGATAAAGGCAATACTTAAATGGGATTTGCTCTTTGCAAAATTTATTTTGCTATTGGGCCCATGTTTCAACTGTTATTTTTGGACTCATAACAACCAACAAATATGTACATATCTTTGCTAAGCATGATTTTGGTGGGGGATGTGTGTTGTTTTGGTTTGGGTTTGTTGGGTTTTTTTTGGTTTTGGTTTTTTTCTTTTTAATATGCTAGTGACAAAAATAGATATTCCCAAAATATCTACTACTGGCAGTTGTTGACAAGTTTTGAAAGAAATAACCATGGCAGTACTGTTGTACATTATATAGAGCGTACATAAAGTTTTTAAGATAAGGATAACTGGTGCTTGTGTGTCCTGCTCTGGAGAGCACCAACTGCAATTTATTCAAGCATTAGATGGGATGTGGGCAGTTACTCATTTCCCCCTGCACTGACCATCCAGTTCCCAAGCTGTTTCCCCCATGCACATGTTCAAGCTGCACCACAAAGACAAGATGCAGATTTGCAGAACAGTGACCAGAACAAGAAGTGTTCAAGTATCTGTCAAGCACCTAGTTTTAGATTAAAACTACTATTCAACAATCCAAATCTATAAATGACACAAAGTTTGTATAATTTAATTTGTACAATATTATCTGGGCAAATGGAAAGCAAAGAACTTGTAAGTATTCTATAAACATATGATGTAACAGCATAAAGAATACATAAACATGAGTTGTGAAAAACCATTAAAAAAAAAAGCAAAACCAAACCAAAAATCAGAACCACCCTAATAATAAAAAAATGTACTTAGGCTTTTCTGAAAATCTACGGATCAGAAAGTTGATTTTTAAGAACTGCATTAAAATAGAGACACTGTTATATTTCTAACAAACTGTCCCATCTAGTCAGAGATAATATTAAAATGCTTTTTAAGATTAATGTATTATGTACTGGAATAATTATTAGCCACTCAACAGAAAAATAAATCCACATTGCTCACAGAAATGTTTTATTTACATTAACTTATAAAACATTATGAATCTCATAGGTGTCACTGCCAACAATCTAATGGACACACACACATCCCTCCCACCTCCATTTTAGAGTTTCAAAATATAAGCAATTATATGAAAAATGCCTGCAAGCATTTTAAACCTGAGAAGTTAGTCCAACTCAATCTTCCTAAAATGAAATTACCATTATCAACCCAACTAGGATCCTGCTGGTTTTCTTCTAATCTTAAACCTTTCCTATATTACACACTGCAAGGGGGGCAAAAAAAAAAAAAGAAAAAGCATCCTTCTGTGTCCAGAATCAATTTCCTCATACTGTGAACCCTCTTCAGAGTAGTGCTGTTATGATTTTAATGCAGTTTATCTTCAGCCTTTTTTGTTACTTGGAACAAGACATAAGTTTCCAAGACCGTGGTCAAACGAGATCTGACTCTTCCATCTCTCCACAGCTCCATGTTTTCATGCATACTACAGCTCAAAGAACTAAAGTCAAATCGAAAGTGTTTTGGCTTTTGTTTTCCTGTTTGTTTTTTTTTTTTGTGTGTGTGTGTTTTTTTTTGTCTGTTTGGTTGTGTTTGGTTGGTTGGTTTTGTGTGTTTTTGGTTTTTTGTTTGGTTTTTGTTTGTTTGTTTTTGTTGTTTTTTTTAAATTATTATTATTATTATTTTGTTGAGTGAAAGATTTGCAAAATGAGTTGGAAACCACACGTCTTATGAGTCACCAGAGATGTTACCAAAGTACTGGCAGTGCTGAAACCACTTCAATAGAAAACCCAACACCCTGCCCCTGCTGAATCACCTTTAATTAGGGCTTCTTTCTAGGAGATTTAAACTGAGAAAGCAGCCTATGAAAACATTCCACTGCTTCCTATACAGAAGTTGAACTTCAGGATTTTATGTTTCCACAACACAGATCTTGCACTTTGAGACACTTCTACTCTGGCTATCCTCGAAAGAATAATGCTAAAATCACTGGGTCAGTTCACCAAAGGAGCTTGATCTTGCTATGCTGTGCAGTTCATTCTGGGGGTTCTCCAAAAGTGCTTTGTTAATTATTTAATATCCAGTTCATTCACCAACGAAATAAAGAAGCAATTTGAAATCCACTTTAGAAAAATCTGTTCCATTTAACTATCCAGTTCTCTAATTCCACCCAGTGAAAATCCCTTGTGACAGCTTTATTGTGAAAAATGGAAAAGCCTTCTTACTCCAATTCTGCACACTGAATCATTAAAGGAAAAAAGCATCAATATTAATTTTGAATGTTACCAAATATGTAAGATAATACAAAGAAGATCCTTTCTCAACTAGAGAACACGACAGGAAAAATAAGAAAGACCTCCACAACCATAATGCATTTTAATGCAACTTAAATATTTTCTACTGGATAGCAATTAAAACAAAGAACTGATGCAAGAGTGGAAACAGCACAAGCGTACAGAATCATGGAAAATGTCAGAAATTTAATAAAAATAACAATAGTAAAAATGCCTGTACTTGCACAGCTATGGTATTTTATTAGTCAATGGTTCTGTGAAACAGACAGAAAAAGCTCTTTCAGGATAGAAAAGTTTGAGGACACATTACCATTGTCATCCTTGCTTGCACTGTTCTTGTGGGAGAAGAGGGCTGGGGAGAATCGATATGCTAAAATTATGGTAATGCCATAATTATCATAACTCTTCATCGTCCTTGAATGGAAATTATTTTTAAAGAATTTGTTATCAAACAAGATAGAAGAACAAAGAAATTATTTTGCATTTATTCAATTAAGCACCACATACCAACCTATCTAGAGCTGGTTTTTAAATCCAGTGTAGTTTCTCCTTATTAGGGTGTGTGCTTTCTTATCTTGAGTGCTGCCTGTATCAAAGCAAAGTATGGCTTGCAAATGTGTTATAAAGATTCACTTATAATGAACCAGAGCTCTGTATGCACTGGTATCCAGATCACATGATGCTCCAGGTATTATACAACGATTCTGTTCCTGAATCTGCCTCTGCTGTGGATCTCTCTCTAAGAATTCACAAAGTCCTGTCGCACAGATACCCAACTTTAAAGAGTTCAGGAACGCTGCTGCCATGAAGTGAGTCAATCTGAATGCACAGGCAAGACTTCATTCTGTACCTGTCAGCAGCAGTGTCTGTTAGAAGGGATTCCATTCGCAGCAGTACCTGCACTTCCAGCTTCTGCCTGTGGACTGCCTGCTTACTTCCAGTCTGGGAATTAAAAGCCTGGGACTTAAAGTTACATTTTGTGGCTGGCACTACTGATATTTTCTAAATAGACTGAAGCTCAAAAATACTATTCTTGTCTACTACTTTTATCGTTTAAAAAAACTCTCAAGCAAGTCTGTTGGTACACTCATCCTCTCAAAGGGCTGCACAACAGCCAGGAGTCTGTGCTGCCTACAGGCACACGTGAGCACAAGCTTCAGTCAGGGGGAGTTTAGCAAATTAAATCCAAATACCATTGAGAGAACAACTAAAGAGTCATTGTTGTTCTTCAGCAGAACAGAGATAGCAAAGCCTCAAAGGAATGCTTTAGCATCTTAAATCTGGACTGTTACAAGTACACATCATCCTTTTCAGAGGAGTAAAGATGAATTTTTTTTTTATTTTTTTTTTTTGCTGCTACCTGGCACTGTTTCCATAGTGTGGCATCATACAAACAGCATAACCCTTTAAGAAACAAAAGGCTCATTAAGGAAACTTCCAGCGGTACTAAAACAACCCTCCAGCAGAAACATGGGGGAAAACAAACCAACCAACAAAACCCCAAACCTTACATACTTAAGCCTTTTAAGGGCTACAAAAATTATACCAGTATAAGGTACTGCACTTTAAATATTATCAATGTAAAACCTATATTGATGTAAAAATTTCCAACTGAAAGCATGGTCAATACTGTACTTGGGAGTTTCTAAAAATAGATTACAATCATGCAATTTAATACCAGATTTTGGAATGTGAAACACAACACACAGTTATGTCACCAAGTACAAGTCATTGTCCTGTTCCTTCCAGCAAGAATGCAGCTATCAAGTACATTTCACGCTCAGATCAACTGTGCATTTAAGTATCACTTGCTTTCAGCACCAGCTGAATAAAAATAGAAGTGGACAACAGAGAAGACTAAAAAAAGCACACACAGTAATTTAATAATGCATTCTTAAGGTGTGGGCCGTCCCCCTGCACTTCATGCACAATCTACATCAATGGAAATTTCAGCACCAACTTCAACGAAGCCAGGATTTAATCCATGGAGTTCATTCAAGAATTTTAAATGGGGAGGGTAAAATCCAGGCTCAGTGGCCACAACTAGAGAAATACAGATGACAAGGAAGAATGTTGTCTGCCTGAAGCCTAGCATGTGTTTTGTCTCCATCAATTCCCCTACTTTAAAGAGAGAAATTTGTGCCAACTTTCTTCTAAATGGTATTTCACAGTCACTTAACCCCTTTGCCTCAGACTTGAGCATCTGTATAAAACTGGAAAACAAAAGCCTGTTATCTCTGGGAAACACTATGAGGTGCTTAAAAGCATCTTATTTAGTAGTACCTGTTCTGAATATTAATTTACCTGCCCCCTCAACATTTTTTTCCTCAATATTTTTAATTTCACAAGAAACTATATATAAAAATTTACAAAGGCAAACAATGAAGTCTCTTAAATTGTCAATACATACTCATGGATATATACAGTTGTATGTAGGAGTAATCTCAAGAAATATAAATGATAAAGAAACAACTTTTTCTCTTAAGAAAGTGATTCTCATTGAGAATCACTGACAGGAGGCTGGACATTTGCCCAGGACAATTAAGATTTTGTACAAATCTGTCCTTCACATGCATTTACTGAATAACAAATGCATCCTCCGATCTACTAGTTAGTATCAAGAGGTCCTACTAGGCTCAAGCAATTTTCAGTAACAAACTCTCCTACAACGTTTACAAACTATTCCAATGTCTGGCAACAAACCTACAGCAGTCACTGCAGCTTGAGGGGATCTACACTCTAAGACAAATGCACTGCAGACCACAAAACACAGTCCTGGTTCCTGGTGTTCCAGGACAGACACATGTTAGCATTCTACTCAATAAAACCCTCTATTTTGACAACTCTCTCCAGGTACAGTTTTCTGAGGAGTTTTATTACAGCAATTTATATTTTTACTAGCTTACTTTACTCACACAAAGTCATATGTAAAGAACTAAAAAGAAAAAAAAATCTTTAAAAGAAAATGAAAGCACACTCTTCCCCTCACTTCATGTATTTGGCCTATTACCTTCTCAAAAAAGGAATTTAAATTGATTTAATCTCCTATTAACTGACAGGTTATATTTCATAGAGATTTACATAGACAGCTAAGGTTGCTTCTAATTGAATATGAAAAAAACTAACCTGGTCTGAACAAAGTACATTCAGAAGATTTGATTTTTATTAAAATGCTTATAAAAATTAGGCAGTCAGGGCAGATGACTAATCCTCTACAGGTGACTAATTCAGTGATTACTATGTTCATGTTGATAACAATCATATAAATTAACATTTAACAAGTAGAGCTCTCAAAAATAAAAATTATGAACAGATAGTCAGCTACTGGCAGAAACAGAAAAAAGTATGAAAAATTAAAAGTAAAATTACAAGTATCTTTAACTAGCTTAAGTTTCTGAAGCACTGATGAGTTAGTTATTAGTCTCCTTCTTTGCTGATCCTTGAAACAGTTCTGCAGTAACATCCCACAGAGATCAGCTTTCTAGATCAAAATCTTGAAAACTATACTATCTAGTCACACAACAGTCTACTGATTCACAAAAGGAAAACCAGATTGGATAAACTGCAGCAAAGCTCAAGTCTTCATTAATAGCAACCAACATCCAATGAGATTCACTTTCGCATTCTCCTCCTTCCTCTTGCAAGTGGGATTCCACGAGCTTAACAGATTGGAAGGGTCATGGACAAAGTCTTCAGAAAAAATGTGTCTTCTGTCTCTAAAAATCGATGCCAGTATTTAAGTAGTCAAGACTGGTGGTGGTACACTGTCTATATTGACAATGTATTTGTAGCAGAAAGCTTCTATACAAGCATTATTTATGAACTAGCTTCACCTTCCTTTACACTTTATTTGAACATCTTTTCCTCCCTTGTAACTGACCTGAGATCCAACAAATGCTTCCAGTTTAGTAAATATCTAATTACTTATCTTGCAAAGCATCTCTAATTTAAAGATGTCAGACTTAAATCATGCTAATTACTCACCTCATTCATCTGCAAGTTCAAGAAATTACAATATTGAAAGTAATTTTTTGTGCCTGAAATGGTAACCTAAGGGGTTTACACCACATTAAAGCATTGTTCTCTCATTGTTAAGAAACCGGCATCTGCAAATTCTACATTACATTGAAACAGAAATGTATCAACTCATATCAATTAAAAAATTAGTTTTGACTCACAGCTAACAACAGCTAAAACATGGCAGTTATGTGATGTCAAGCTCAGATGTGTATTAAGTGAATCAGGACAGAAAGCTACTTAAATCCTCAAAAGCTTCTTCTTGCATCCTATCAGGCAAAGATTTAATTTTTACTCCCTGATGCTTGCAAGCTTTTCTCTGAGTTATTCCTCTCCTGATTTACTCTATCACAATCTTGAGTCCCATGATTTTATGTAACCAAAGCAGGAATAAACAGATGTCCCTTACTAAAATTATTTTTATTTCCTAAACTCATATTTTTTTAAGTGGTCAACCACATCTGTATAATCAAGGAAAGGAACTTCTAAGACAATGCTCACTTCCTGTAAAATGTAGCTGCTTCTTAAGTGCTCATGGCATAAAGCACTGTCCTAACAAAAGCAATCACAATTTCCTTCTGGATTTGGACCCAGTAACTATATCACTAGAAAAGAATTTTTCTTCCATCAAGTAACAGTTCATACTGTTTCAGGATCTAAAACAGAACTGCACTGATCACTTGCAGAAGAAAACATTTTTTTAGACTCCGTTACAAAGTCAATCTTTACTTTTCCTATCTGATTATTGCCAAAACAGGAAAACATTTAGCAAACAGCCATGCATATGTAAACATGAGATGTTGTATTGGGTCTGACTGAGCTGGAGTGTAAACACGAGATGTTGTATTGGGTCTGCCTGAGCTGGAGCGAATCTTACCTTAGCAGCATTCACAGGGCTCATGCAGCACTAAGGCTGTCCAACATTCTTACCACAGTGGTATAGGGTGGCCAAGATGTGGGGAGGGGACACAACTGGGACAGCTGACCCAAACTGACCAAAGGGATATTCCAGACCATGTGATGTCAGCTGAACTATAAGAGCTAGAAAAAGGAGTGGGTGGGGAAGCTTGTCCTCCGGAGCAGCTGCTAATGTTTGGAGCCCTGCTTCCCAAAAAAGGGTCCAGACAGCACCTGCTGATGGGAAGTGGAGATTAAATCTTTGTTTTCTTTTGCTTCTGCATGGCATTGCTTTGCTTCATCAAACTGCTTTTGTCTTAGACCGCCAGCTTCATCTCATTTTTATTCTGCTGGTCCAGCTGAGAAGAAGGGGGGGAAGTGATAGAGCAGCTCGGTGGGCACCTAGCATCCAGACAAGGTCAAACCAGCACAGATGCTAACAGCTCAACTGATACAGTACCTGAACTTCCAAAGACCAAATCCCATGGAGAGCTGATTGGCTGTTCTTCTCCTTTTGCTCCACCCTCCTTATCAACACCTTGTATCCCAATGCCTGCTACAGTGGTCACCATCTCTAAGTCCAGGTCAATCTACAAGAAGCAAAATTATACACACCGAATGTACAAAATAACATGACTGAAGTTAGAGATAATTTGTTTTTTTGCTAACAAAAGCACCCCAAACCTAATAAATTTCTGGTATTTATGTAGGGGAAAGAATTAATGCTTGGTGATAGCAGGGGGGAAAGACAGAAGCAGCAAGAGAGCAACATGCCTGTAATTCTCTTCCACACACCACAAAAAATAACACTGTTCTGTTAAAGTTTGCTTAGCAGTTGTAGAAGAAAGGATAAACATTTCTAGGGAAATATTCTGAAAGACAACAGATGTGGATGTTTTATTTTAAACTTCTGTAGGAATATGACATTAAAATTCAGATACTCTAACAGTACCTCCTCTCTATATAATCTGGACAAAGCAATTTATTGCAATTTATTTCCTGCCCTAGTGCATACACAAAAAATGTTTTTATTTGATTATTGCAACCTAAATCTCTCAATCTCTCCTTCCCCCTTTTCTTATTTTCTAAGTGACTTCTTGTTTTATGGTAAAAAGGGAATCTTCTAACTTTTGCTAGCAGTAAATGCAATCTTTTTGCATGCCCTGTAGCTGTTCTATTACTTCAATTCTTGTCATATTTAGATGAAAGGGAACAGGGAATTATGAAAAATGCCAAAGCAGTATCATCCAGATGTTCAGATGTTTCTATAATCTTTTTTGCTACCTGCAACACTTAATTTCCTGTGATCACCAGGCTACAGTGAGGAATATTAGCAAGATGAGGCCCCTGGAGGAAACTACTCATTTTTTCTATACCAAGAGAGAGCCTTGGTCCTTTCCAGAATAATACCTGGTAGCCAACTACAATGAATACAATGCAGGGAGTTTGTGGACTTGGGCTTTGAAATGAAATACAAAATGCATCTGTTTAAAAGTACAAAGGCACCTTAACAATACAAGGGCACTTTTGCTTCCAGTACTAAGTATAGATGTTTCTCAGAACCGGAATAAGAGTCACTAAAGGAAAAAAAAAAATAAAGTCAGCTATGCTAGAACAAATAGTGAATATCATTTTCATTTGAAAGGAAGCATACATGTATATATATATCCCTTTAAAAAGCAAACTGCACAACAGTATTTTTTTGTAAGGTACTGAGCCAACTTTCCTTCCCGATGTTGATGGTATTTAGAGATAAATTAATTGGTATAAATTTTTACCTGTGAAAGCAATTAAGTGTTGAATTTCTTTATGGAAAACTTACCTTTCTAATTAGGTGATTTTCTGTATCAGCTACATAAATAATATTATTTTTTATAGCAATCCCTTGTGGTGAGTTGAAAGCTGCCTCTGAAAATCTTCCATCTCTTCTTCCACTGTTTGGACCTGGAAAATGAGACAAAGAAAATGCAAAAGGAATTTTGGGGAAAAAAAAAAAAAAGCAGCAAACTCAAAACTTAAAGTGCATACATTTCAACTTGTAAAACAATTATATATTTTAAGAGCTGCTTCCACAGCACTTTGTACAGTTTAAATCAATAAAATTTTGTGTAGTGTCATTTCAGTCACTCTGCTATGTTAATGCAATGGCCAGGTGCTACGAAGGTTTGAACTCTATCTCCACAAATTCTCTAATTTAAGCTCATTTGTCAAAGAGAAGTCTTAATAGAGCTCTAAATTGTCTCTGTTCCCTTGCACTAAAGGGCAACAGAAACAATGGAAGACGGAAATAAAAAGCTACATCTTTTCCAATTCCTGACTACACTGAAGCAAGCCAGCAGGAAATCTTTAATTTCCAAAACTCACTCCAACTAATATTTGATTAACAACATTTTCTCATTAACAATAATAATTAAAAAAAGGATGACATGGAACTAATTACAGAAAAGAACAGCGAGAATGATGGTGTGACAATCCCCTGCACATAACAATCAAGAAACAGAAAGAAACATGACCTGAAATAACACTATGAAGGTAAGCATTGCATTTCAGAGGGAGTAACATTTAAAGTGCATTAGCACTATGTGTCAGTAGAAGACATTTGAAAATGATTTATGTGAGCATCATGATTTATAATGAAAATATAGTAATTTAAACCTTTGTGCATGCCCACATTTACCACCATATCATCGACTTAATTACATTAACTTCTGCCCACTGAATCATTTAACTGAGTCACTGCAATGCACAAACTTTTACAACCTACTGTCAGAAAACAATTTAAACCTTAACAGACACACAGGACTGAGGTGCTGGTGTGTCAGATTCCAGCAGTTCCCCTTGTAATCCTGGGGTGCACATCCCTGGGGAGGGAATAGCACAGAGTGCCACAGGAAGGAGGGGTACCAGTTCAGAGACAGTCTGCAAAGAGCAATTCATTAGCGTCCTATCTCAATGCTAAAGGGTAGTTTGTCAGCAAAGATTTCAACTCATATCAAACACAAACCAAATTCTCACTTTTGTCACAAGATACCCTGTTTGTACTTCTCCCAGGAGGAGGATACTAAGAGTAATGCCTTTACTGTGTTAGACCATTTGTGCAGGTTATCTGATGAACTGTTACTTCAAATAGCAAAACGTTTTCTTCATTTTTTTACACAGCAGTGCCATTTCTATTTCTAAGAGGTTTGTAGGATCCTGAAATATTATTAATATAAACTTTGTAACAAATGTAACTAAAATACTTTCACCATTTTTATAACTTTCTTATATGCAGAACACAGGCCTTTCCATATATACCAAGGCATCTTCATTTCCAGGTGCCACAACAAAGACTTGACAACCACAGGGGCTTGCCAAGGAACCAATAAAAAACTTGGACTTCACTGCCATTAAAACTTGATTAGTTATTAGCTTTCCTTTGCCCTGTGCTTGCCCTCAACTAACTATAATGACCACAGTCAGGGTCATCTTACAAAAAAGAATATTTGCAAATCTTATTAGTTGTGTAGTATTATATTCCCCCATGACATCTGAACTTGTAATTTACTTTGGTCCAGCAGAGTGATGGGCAATTTTTGTTTGGAATAAACCCACATTTTGGGTAACTACTGCTGTCTGTTTTGTGCATGCTTCCATGATAATATGTACTAGTGCAGTGCCACTGTTCTTGATATGCATGTATGCCATTTAAATCTAAACCCATCTGCAACTCTTTCAGAATGTACAAATGTATTTTTTGTAATTCATATTGGACACCACATGAAAACACAAACGTTATTCAATGGAACAAAGGAAACAAATCAAACATCTGTATGAACAGAGTTTCCCAGTTCATGGGATTATACTTTATAACCCTATATCCAGTAAAAGTGATTTTAGTAAAAAGAAGTTCTGGTAATGCTTATAAACTGCTAGGCCCATTAGAAAAAGAATAAGCCTATTAGGCCCAGCAAACATACTCTATTCCTAAACTAAAATTACTACAATAAACTTCTATACCCTTACCTCCAACAGTGTATAGAATTCGTCCATTTTTTTGAGTAACCAAAATCCTATGATGTCCAGTGTCTGCTATTACCAGCCTTTCTCCTGAATTATCTACAGTCACTTTGCCAGGAAAAAACAGGGGAGATGGTGGGAGGGAGTCTCTGTACAACTTTATTCCAATGCTGTTATCTTTGATTTGTCCTCTCTCCTTGTAGAATTTCAGTGTTATGGAAGTAAATAAAAACAACTTCTCTCTGTGTCCCTCTCCAACAAGGGAAAACAGCATATTTCCACGAGGTCCAAGAATGACCAGAGTTGGCCAGCAGGACACTTCTAGTTCATGCCACAGTGTTGCATCTGCATCGTTTACTACAGGGTGGACAATGTTATACCTCAGAACAGCACTTTTAATGTTATCCAGAACCTTTTCATTTGGGAACTTCGCTGAATGGACACCAACAATAACAAGACCATCTGAAAGAAAAAACAGAAGTTGTGCATTCAGATATCTTTGTATTTGAATAATTAAAACTCCAAACAAAACAGTAAAAATGAAATGCATTTATCCTCACAACATGACTGACAGCTTTCCAGAATGATAAGAGGATTTGAACAAATGAAAAGCAATTGTAGGTATATAGATAGCTATGTATATAAAATAGTGAAAATCAGACATAACATTTCAGTAAAATTACTGAACTTTAGGACCATTACTTGCCCAGGTAGTTGATATTCAGCATGTTATAAACTGGTTTTAGTTCCCAAACTCCTACATACTATGGTAGAAAATATTTTCAAAATAATTATGGGTAGGCAATAGTAGTTCAACTGCTATATTTTGGGGTTTTCAGATGTTTATGAAACCTCCTTGCCCTACACACAACTACGGTGTTTTACAAAAATAATTATTTTCCATGGTTAATTAGGAATCACAAACCTCACTCAACTCCCGAAGCCCAGAGTTCCTTTGGCAAATTTAACTCTAGACAAGCAGTAAAAAAACTCACAAAACATTTAAGCTCTTGAAATCAGCACAGTATCCTATACTTGAAAGAAAAAAGGCATCACTGATAACTATCACATATTACCAAACAGCAATTGTTACAAACTAGACAGGCTTGAACCTTTTCCCAAAAATTTCAGAATGACTTATTTTTGCCCCTCCCATTAAAATGTTTAACTTTATTCTGCATTTTTTTAACAAAGACAATGAAGAGCTTTTAGCTTTTCCCATAGCTGCACTTGAAATCCTAGTATGAAGATGTTGCATGAACATAAATAATGTAATTCTGCTTATAAGCACTGCATACATTAAAATATTTTTCTCTTTTAGCCCTTATCTTCAACCAAAAAACAGTGCTAAAGGAGAGCATCTTCAATGTGACAACAGAAAAGGGTAAAGTGCTGTACAATAATTAGTTGAATATACCCATTTCACAGATACAGAATTTAAGAAATTCACTATGAGCAATACAGTCTTTATCAACCCTACAGGCAGAGCACATTGCAGGATCAGACAGCTGAAGTTGTAGTGTCATTAACTGCTGAATTCCAACGAGGAGGTCAAATATTTTAACTGCAATAGGTTGAGCAGCAGGGCTGTTTGTCCTGTACCATTAATGCTAGAATGACAGTTCTATACTGCACAACTCAACAATAAACACAAACTAAAACATTCTCTCCTGAAGAAAAACTCTAGTGGAATATGCATAGTATCTGCCATCTAAGTATATAGTAAAAGAATTTGCACAGCATTTAAAACACTTTATTTGAAGGATTGTAACAGAGGACAACACTGGATTTACGCCAAGCTATTTCTGAATATTAAAAAGTACTCCCTCTTATAGAAGTAATTTTTGGAGTGCTGATAACATGAACTGAATATGCACTGGGGTTTAAAATAACTTTGTGAATGCCACTTGAAACACAGAAATAGCACCATTGAAGATAGCAGCAAGAACATATCAGATAAAGATGCTAGGAGACATTTAATCCTATGAAAGGCAGTCTTCATTTTGAAACAGATCTCCTTAAGTTCTGGACAACAAAACTATAGGCATATGTACAATGATAGATATAGTGGTTTAGGATCACCCTAAAACTACAGCTTCTTGTGTTCGTCCTTCTCATGTCCAATATCACACTGCTGAAGTCACAACATACTCCATGTAAGAAGACATTTGAATCACATTAAAAAAAAAGTAATCAAAAAGCGTATGCACACAATGTACAATCAAAAAAAGACATTGTGGCAGAAAAACAGAGGCAGCATTCCTTCAATATTCAAACAACAGATGAAACATCGAAATGCATTATGAGACTTTGTCAGAGTAAGATGCTTGTTTTCATTCTTAACTAATATTGTGTGCTACCCTCAGCACTCTGCCACTTCCATGGCACAGTAGATATCAACCTGAAAGGTGTAAATAAATGCTGTGTTTACAAATCTAAAGTTTAGTAAAGCTGCAGTTTCACTATATATTTAAACTGACTTGCTGCTGCCAAAAGAAATTGTATTAATCATCTTTTGTGCCAAAATCAGGTTTTTTACAATCACTAGGTGATAGATTTTGGAACTAACCCAACCAAAATGAAGGAACTCCTAGTAAGAAAAAAGCAGATAAAAAAATGGAACGAGACTCCGGAATAAGGGTGAATTCCAAGACACCAGCATTAATATATTCTTAAAGCATTTTTTTAAATATGTCCAGTGTCCTTTCCATTTTAGTTTTATTTATATTCTACCAACTTTTATCTTCTCAAGTCAAAAACTCTCCCCTGCCCTTTCTCCCAGTGATCAGTAAATTCTGCTTGTCTTTGGTGAACAGTATGCACATTGATACAAGACCATCTACTGAAGTATTTTTCCTACAGCTTAAAAAAACCCACAACCCTTACTGTCTCAATGTATTTATACATATTACTGTAATGCTAAAATTTACACACTTAGCACAGCAAAGAAGATTAAATAATCCTGAAAAGGCTGACCATCAAAACATGAAAATAGCAGAAAACAACCAGAAGAGAGATTTAGAGTGGAAAAAAAGCCTCAACCCAATGTACTGTTCTTTTTGTTTGAACCATCAAGCATCTTAATCCCTTTCTGAATGCAAATGCTATTCTCTGTTTCCTAATGGATTAGATTTGAGATTCATGTTCCAAACACCTGCTCTTCTTTCCTTTTACCTCCACTTTCATCCCAAATATATTTTTTCTCATTCTGGTTCCTGCATGGATGGGATATCTCAGATTCAAAAAGAACTTATGAGGACAGCTCAAACGCAAAAAGAATTTATCATTTTGCAGCAAAGTACTTTCCTCAAGCAATAACTCCTGTGACAGGAAGTTTAATGCAAGTCAAAAAAAACCAAAAAAAAAAAAGTGCATCCTAGTGGAACTTCAGTTCAGTTCCAAGTGCTGCAGCCTCTTCTACAATAGTAGAGAGTTGCTCAAATGCTTTAAAGAAAAAGCCTGTGGGGAGAGGTTGTTAAAAAGAACATTTTGTTATCAACTGATTTAGTGGCTTGGTCTTAAGACTAATGATATGACAGCTATCTTAATACAGTAACACTATACTACACCATGTTTATAGTTTAAAGATAGTAATCATTATATGATCAATGTAATCTTTTAAAATCTCAGTCTGGACCTTCTTCCAGCATGACTGATATTCACAGCAATACATTTATCATTTGCTAATCACCTTCAACTTAGCATGGCCTCCCTCCCATTAAAATGCCATGGCATTTTTTTTTCCTTATTAAAATTCCATGTATCTGAAACAGTATTCCAGATCTCAAATCTCCCCAAAGTAACAGCTAAGTTTTTCAAGGTAGAAAAAAATAGCTTGAGTCTTCTGGAAAGTGCTATGTAAACCTACAATATAAAGGCAAACTACTTAAAGAATTTAATTTTTCAAAGACATAGTAATTTATTTTTCTAGTGAAATAAGATAACATAAGAAAATAAATTTTATTACATATATCTATTATGCTTAATACAGTACTTTTTAGGGCTGAAGGTAACTGTTCTTCACCTCACTGTTCAGTCTATTAAAATATCCAAGATAAGTGAGTAGCTGATATGTTCTGTGTAAGACCACAACTTATCTCTGACAACTCATCATGATGACAAGAGACTGCATTCTAAATAGCAATTACCCCACATTTTCTTCACTCAGCGAGAGAGATTTTATCTCAGATGTGCCTTTAGAAGCAGGATGGTATATAACATGATGCCTTTACCAAAACCATTCTAAACTATGTTTACATATTTTGTTATTTCAATTAGAATGGAAAAAGTCAAGTAACCTTAACTATATCTGTCCTAGCACTTCTACTACATTCTTCCTGGAGTTGGTTCCCAAGTCAAGTGTAGAGGGTTACAGACATATTAACTCTGAGCCCGTATCTTACATCCTTGCATAGCTTTTTGCAAATAGCCTTATTTATAAGGATACCAGATTGGGGCTTTGAACACATATCCTGTTTCTTTAATTAAACAGACACAACAGCTACCTTACTTAACCCCATTTAAAAATGTGATGGGAGCATACACAGTCACCTCTTTTAGGCTACTTAAAAGATTAGAAGACATTTTTAGGCACCCCTGAAATTTTGCCAGCTTGTTTAGTAACCAGCAACAAAGTGACTCAGCTACTCCGCCTGCAAGAGCGCCAGGGAATTCTATTCCAAGTGAGCCAAGAGCACTTTTACCTTTATCAGAGTGCTGTTGCTCTAAGGCATGGAGATCAGGCAGCAGGTGCAAGCAGTTGATGCAGCAGTAAGTGAAGAAATCCAACACCACAACTTTTCCACAAAGGTCTTTGTGAAGAGAAATGGGACCTTCAGTGTTTAACCACTGCAGCTCTAGAATCCAGAGAACAGTGATACCCAGTCAGTGGAAGGGTAGGGAAAGGCAGACATACTAATTTACACAACATTCATAGTATATTTCATTTAACAACAACAACAAAGCCCAAACCAACCAACCAAAACCAACCAAACAAACAAAAAAAGAGTTCAACACCCCTTTTTACACAGGTAGAATAGCAAACCAAGGCTTCTATTCATCCAACTCATCCCTATGTTCCACAATTCTTCTGAATTGTTAAATGAAAAGAAATACTCTTAACATGATTTAATGTAATATTGAAAGTGCAGTTTATGTATTTAAATAGGCACCTTTTAACTGAAAGCAAGCCTCAGTAAAATTTTCATACATTTTGAAACATCATCTCTATTATTCAACCTCTAACAATATCATGCAGGTAATAATTATTTAAAATTCACACATAAATGCCAGTAAAATAAAAAACCTGTTAAACTCTTAATGATTTTTCCAGCAGTTTTGTAAAGAACTAATTTCAAATATTATTAAATTATTTTTTGTGTTCATAGTTTGGATGCCGATTTGCAAAGTTTGAAATTACAGGTGTAAATCCTGCTACATGAGAAGAAATACAAGCTTTTCAGATATCCCTGGTAGAACCCATTGTCATTTATTTTAACTGCTTGATAGGAGACATGAAAGCATTCTTTTCTCTCTGATAACTGATATGATCTGCTGTTACTACCAGTTAACATTTGTAAAAATAATTATAAGAAAAAGACAGATGTGGCACAGTACAATTTTTTCCAGCCTTTTTTTCTTTAATGTATACTCACCTAAAAATCCTTGAAACTGTCACCTCACAGTTTCAGCAAACTAAGTTCTTACTGCCCCAGAAGTCACTGCTGCTGAAGTCAGCAAGAGGCTTGTTTTCTAATTCACTTTAGAAAAGGACTGGTATCTGTTTCTGTATATTTATAAACATCAATGGATGCACATACATTCAGATCTGGTGACAACAGTGGGAATAATACATCAAGTATATGCATTATTTCCACACCATAAAGACTTTATTGTTTATTTTTAAAAGAAAAAAGCACATTATTTTCTGGCATTGCTCCCCTTTTCATTAGCATTAAAACACCTTTTATTAAAAAAAAAAACAACCAACTAACAAACTGGAAAATGAAAAAATGTTGTCTACTTATTGATCTTATTTCAGTGGAGGAAAACAAGCTTTGACAGAACACAAGAAGTGAAACAATTACTAATGACAAAAGTGAAACTTCAATTCCAGGCTCCAAAACTAGCTAGAAAGACCATTCACTTTGCTCCACTGGTTAAAGGCCAGAATTTATTCCACAATACACATGTGATTTTAACCCTGAAGTTTCCTTCCTGAAACCTCTATCTTGCAGTCAGATGTGAGCTTCTACAGTAGCAGAGAGCTTCAGTAAAATTAGAAAGACTCTGAGCAGGACTTGAAAGATCTTAAGAGATGCAGCCTTAGATTTCACAAAGATCTAGAAATATGTGAAATGCGTAAAATGGAAAGGGGCTTGCTACTGAAGGAGGATGATGTCTCCAGCACAATTTTTATTATGGGGGACATGAACACTGATGAGAACAGATAAGTCGTGGAGAGAAGAGCTGGGAACCATGTTAAGTGGCTGCAGTATATCAAAGGAAGCTCAGAAGAAAGTGAGAGTCGGTAAGGTTCTATCACCAGAAGTGAGAGACATCAGTATACTGCACAGAAGGGAAACGTTTTGTTTTAAAAAGTAAATTAATGAAGCTAGCAGAGATTTAGAAATGCGGCTTTAAAGAAAAGAGTTTTGGAACCAGTGTGAGGAGTCTTTTTTTTTCTTGTCCTTCGCTCCTGGCTCTTACAAGAGTGACATTTCCCGGAACTAGAAGCTCCTGTCAAAGCGGCGGCTAACGGGACCGTAATACACGGCCCTGACAGGCAGCGGGACTTGGAGTTAAGCGCCACACAGCGAGCGCCAGAGCTCAGCCACCTCCCCCAAGGGAGACCCTGCAGCCGCCCGCCCACCCGGCGGGCCCGGGACGCCGAACCGCGCTCCGCCGCGGGGCCTGAGCCGCTCGGGCCCCACCACCCACCTCCGCCGAGCTCGGGCACCGTGAGGTCCCGCTCCCGGCTGTCCATCTTCTTCAGATACTGGTAGACCAAGTTCTCCTTCTCCTGGGGAGTGTCGGCATCGAGCAGGGCGTACTCCAGCTGAGTCTGGGCGGGCAGGAGCCCCGCCAGGCCCCCCGCCGCCATGACACCTCCTAGGCGAGCCCGACGGGCCGCTATTTATCGGCAGCTCGCTTCGTTGCCGCACATTCGACACTGACCACAGAGCGGGGGAGAAAAACTGTAATTAAAAAAATAAAAACAACAAACAAAAAAACCCACCCCAAAACAAAACCTAAGCACAAACACCCAAGAACTCCTCTCTTAAAGAAGGATCTTCACCTTCGTTTCGTGTTTTTACGTAACTTGTTGTTCACAGAAGCACATTCGTGAAGAGAATACCCAGTGGTGATTCCAAGTCAGCAGATTCCGCTCAGTCCTCTTTTCCCGCCCGCTTCTTTTTAAAATTTTTGTAAGTGGAATAGATATGGAAATCGAGCAGTACCGGGACAAAGTCCAATAATTGAAACGGTGGGATTTGACTGGTTTTTTTTTTTTTTTTTTTGCGTGGGGTGTTGTGGAGGAAACGGGAGGATGCTGTGAGATTGCGCGGGAAGCCGAGTGACAGCCGCGGTGACGAACCTGCGGAAGCGAATGCGTTGCCGCCGCGGCGAACGGCTGAGGAACGGCGCCGTTCAAGGAGGCGACGGGCGGGAGTCTCCGGGGAAGCTGAGGGGCGGCAGCCGCCCTCGGTGCCTGCGGCGGGAGGCTGAGGGGCGGCAGCCGCCCTCGGTGCCTGCGGCGGGAGGCTGAGGGGAGGCAGCCGCTCTCGGCGGGAGGGTCAGGGGAGGCAGACGCCGCCGG
>JANHGL010006922.1:0-31864 GCA_024611195.1 Ceyx melanurus
CAGCGGTGGCCGCTGCTTTCTCGCGGGAGCGGCGTGTTTAACCCCCTTTTTTTTTAATTAATAAGAATAAATTCGCCTGGTATCGCACACGCGGGGTAAGAGCATCTTCGAGCCCGGAGCTGGAAGGGCTGAGCCGAGCTCCCCGCCGCAGCAGCGCTCGGCCAGGGCAGCGTCCCGCCCGCAGGGCCCCTCCGCAGGTTTGGATGCGCCTTGGAAGCGCTGGGTGTTTGCTTTGCCACAACGCTAAAGTGACAACGAAACGGAGGGAAAGCGTTATTGGTGTTGTCGCGGTGCTGCTCTGACCGCCCTCCTCGTAGCGGTTATTGTAGGCTCTAGAAAGATGTGACAACTCCAGCCCCCCATCCTCTTTCCCTGCCCAGTTCCCGACTGCATCTGCTCCCTTTGCGTTGTGTAAATGCGAGGCGTACACGGTTCTCCCCTTCAGACTTCTCCAGGCAATAAAACGCCATCTAAATCTAACGATGAGCGACTCCCGTGCAGAAGTTGTGTTCACTCCTGGCAACTACCTGGTTACTGAATTTGACGGAGCGCAGGTGCCGGGCGGCTGATGCTGGCTGCATTGTGAACGCTCAGGAGTTGTGGTTCTGTCGTTTGTTTTGTGTGGTTTGCATGTTAAGAGGTGCTCAATGTGTTTTGCATGTTAAGAGGTGATAAATGTTTGTGTAGGAAGCAGCACCGTTGTATTCCGTTGACGGCATTTGGTATTTGCTAGCGTCGGGATGTCACCAGATGAAACGAGGTAGTGGATTTCTGCTGGAGTCAGAGGACTTGTTCTTCATTTGGTCTTTAGATTTTGGTAGGTTGTGTAAATAACTAGAATTAACCACAGAGAAGGGTGTTTTACGGCTTCCCCTTACGCACACACAAAGCAAAGTCAAAGAGATGCCTCCCTCTCAGCTGTCGTTTCCTTGTGTGGGCAGTGGCATTGCTTTGCTTCTTCCTTCTCTGGCTGTGTCAGTGCAGGTACCACTTACGTGGAAAAGCCCTTTGTGTGGGGAAACTCGGGAACAATCAGCTGTGGGCTTTTCAGCCCCCAAAGCAGTTCTTGCTCTGTCTCCAGCCTCCTGGTGCAGAGAAATTGTCCCTTATCTGGGAGATGCATTTCTAGCTTTCAGTTCTTTTAGCCCTTGAACTACAGCATGTTAGCCACTGAGGTTCTGTAAGGCCTCTTGTAAAGGAGAGGGGCAGAGTTGGAAGAAATAGTTTATTTTTCCTAATTCCAAGCCAGGCATATGGCAATATAGGGAAGTGCAAGACTGTGTGTAGTGAGCCAAGTCTCACAAGCACATGTGGTTGGTGGGACTAAGGACAGCTGATGAAGATCTCTGCCTCACAAGTGCTCCAGGTGTGGTGGCTTTGGCTGGTTGTGGGCAGGTGGCTGCTTGGAGGTGCTGGTAGGTGGATGGTTTGGGAGCATTTGAGGAAGGCTGTGTTGTTTTACACTTGAATTTGGGGAGGAAACCTCCTTTCCATGCACAGCTCTTGGTGTCGTGATAGTGTTAGGGGTGTACTTGGTGGAGACCCAAGTGTTGCTCAAGTAGTGTGACCTAAACCTCACCTACAGGGCTGTGTTAGAAGTTGTTTATTCTCCACGCCTACCCTTTGGCCTGTCTGCTGAGACCATCACTTGGCTGGTGGCACTGGCTGGACACAAAGATTAAAGGAGCAAGTCATATGTCAAACATCATTAAGTTCTTATACTAATGATATTAGCTGGAGCAGCTGGTTTGAGTGCAGTGTAACCAAGTCTGAGATGTACTGTACTGGTAAAAAGGATGGCCAAAAATCAATACCCAGTCTGAAAATGTGGCCAAACTTCAAAGACAGATTTTAAGCTAATCAGAAAAAAAAAAAAAAAGATATTATTTAAATTCTTTGTCAAAGGCTGTTGCAGGGATGGAAGAGCAGATGGGACTCAGCATCTAGAGGAGATGTGCCTGTGTTGGCTTGGTTTTTTTTCTTGTTAGAATCGTAAGATGGAGTGAAGTGGAGGAAGGATGATGCCTTTAAACCTGAAAATATTGTGTGAACAGCCTGTATTGAATTTCTGACAACCCCTTTAATAGTAAGCAATGATTGTTCACATGTAAATGGACTGTGGAACACATTGCCACAACACCTTGAGACTGAACTTTAGTGGGATTTCTAAAAGCAAATTTGATGCTTAAACAGAAAATAAGATTAACCAAAGTTTGATTTCAGTATTTTAAAATGTACAGACTATTGCAGGACCCACTGTCTGCCTTACTGGCTTGGAAATTGGCTAAAATGAAGATTTAGCCACTCATTAAATACCAAGGCATGGAGAGTCACAACACTGGGAACATGTTATCTTCTAAGTGCTTCGAGCACTATTGTGCCTTCTCAGTGATAGCTGGTATTGGCCCCTAACACAATCAGGGAAAGGGATTAATTTTTGATTACTGGCTTGAGGAGGGGAGCACCTATGCCTTGCTACAAGGCATCATTTCTACTGGAAGCAGCATAAATTGCTGCTACAGAAGAGGTGATGCTGGTTGCAAACTTTGCAGTGAAACACTAGCTGAATGTGAGTTTTTCACCAAGTCCTGACCGTAGCCAAGCTTTGCACGATTTCCAGCTGCAGTTGGGATCTTTAGTGCATCCCCACGTGTGTCGTTATCAATCTTTTATTACCTGCTCTAGTCCGAGTTGACCTCTAACGATACAGCAGAATTATTTTCTTAATGCATTTCCCCACGGCAGAATCCCCGGCTTTGCCTGAAGTACCAGGAGTCCTGGGAGCTGCATCCAGAGACGCACGGAGCTCTCCTGCCCAAAAGGCAGCGTTTCGGCTCAGCCCCGGGGTGAAACGTGCAGATGGAACGGGATGCAGCGGCTGAGGCCTGAGCTGAAAAGCAAGATGCTGATGGCAGCAGGGCCGGTGCCCTGGCAGGGCAGGGGGTGCAGGCGGTCGCGGGGGCGGCGGCAGAGGGGGTCCCGCTGCGCGGAGTGCGGTTCGGGGCCACCGAGCAGCCCTGCGCTGCGGAGCCGCCCGCTCCCCGTGTCTCTCTGCCCCCTCCGGCACGCTGCGCACACCTTGCTCACTCCTTTCTCACTCCTTTCTCGTGCCTTTCTCACCTCCTCGCCGCCGGCCGAAGGAGGTTTTGCGGAGCGGCAGGCGAGAGGAGGGAGGATGCTCATTTGCCCCTGCCTCCCGCTGCTGAGCTCAAACGGGGGGAGAAAAAGTCAAGAAGAAATGGCAAACTTTCCCAGCGGCGGAGCTCGTCCCTCCACTTTATCGCCGCTTTGCCCACAGTACTCTAACCTCCCGTAAAGTCAATTGTTTGGCAAGGATTTGAATGTTGATCTGGGTTTGCACCTTGGGTGCCTCCAGCAGTGTCATTTGCAGCAGAAGGATTGGAGGACTACGTTGAGATAAAGAACAAAATCAAAGGGTTTCTTCTGCATTTGTTGTAGGCAGAGGGACAAATCCCGCACCGAAGTCACAGATGTCTCCAAGCAGCGTTTTGACACGGCTCAAGGGTAGGGGACAGGGAGGCTACTGGAAAAAAAAATGTCACCCCTTGCTCCGAAAGCTCCATCACAGTACAGTTTGCAGGTTTTCTCTGAGCAGGATAGATGACAGAACAGAGAAATCCTGGCAGCTACAAGTGCCTTGTCCAGACCTGGGCTTCCATCATAGTCCTCTGCCCGGCCAGCAGTGCTGGAAAGTTGTAATGGGGAAGGCTGGTGGATTGGTGCCACACTCTCAACAGCCTTTCAGCCCCCCAGTAAGGGAATCCGAGCGGCCAGCTGGGAGTATGGAGTTGCACTGATGTGCGCTGCACAGAGATAGGAGAGGCTGCTGACATCCTACTCCTGCCTCCATCTCCATGTGGCTTGATAATGACTTTTTCCCCCGGGAGGGTAAGGAGATCTTTGCCAGTCGTGTTTCAGGGCTGATAGCTGCTCTGAGCAGGACATCTCGGGCTGAAATCTTGAAATGTGGGATGGATGAAATCTGGGAGGGAGACTACCTCATCAGCAAGGTTTTTTTTTCGTTTAGCTGGGGATTGTTTCCCACTTGGCAGGCTGTGGGACCCCATTCCTCATGCTGCGTGTCCAGGAGAGAAAATGAACTATTTCAGGTCTCCTGGGAGAAGCATTTTTGTCATTCCCATGCTCTCCAGGGAACGTGGGCAAAGGAGTTCCATGAGGTTAGCCCTCGGTGAGAAGTTCTTTGCTATACGAAAGGTTATTCTTGAGAATCTTGAATCAGAGATAGATGTAAATTACAGCCTGGATTTCCACTTGCAGGATGAGAAATGTTCTAATAATAAATAAGGAATCTCTGCTGTTTGCATTTACATAACACACATGACAAAATGTGTAAATCCTTGAGAATATTTTTTTTTTTCAGAATTTAGCAGCTTGTTTTTCTGCAAGCATAAACATTTATTTTTGGTGTTAATAATTAATAATATACCACATGCCCATAATAAATGCAAAATATACTCTTCTGTAGACATAAATGTGTCTGCCAAAGTGGTCTTTCTGTGCTGTAAATGACTTGCACAAAGTGGTAGCATACATTTTATTTTCAATCACTGCTGCTTTGTTTTGTGAACAGATATGTCATTAAACTAAATGTTTTCCTTTGAAAAGAACAAATACTTCACACATTTTTTTTTTCCAAAAGGAAAAATAGTTTTTGGGTTTTTTTTTAAATGGAAGTGGTGAATATCAACATCTTTTCAGCTGTATCCAAAACAAAACAGAGACAGCAATGTGGAAAATCCCAGCAGTGGAGAGAAGGGAACATGAGCTGTTAGGGCATCAGTCCCAATCCCTTCAGTGAAAAGAAGGAAACCTTGGGGTCAAAGTCACTCGTGTTTGGACAGAGAATGACTCCACGTGGTGCAGGGTAGCAGATCTAGGTACACCCTGCTCTCACTTATTGATTCCTTCTTTCAGAGCCTGGTGTCTTTAGGTCTCATCATTTCCTAGAAACCAACAGTAGCTGAAAAACCTGCCAAAGCCTCTGGGTTGCTGTTGCTGGCAGCCCAGCCTGGTGGCCAGCAGCCTGGCTGCTCTGGGTTGCAGTGTAGCTGCTCTTCTGGGCTGGGCTGAGAGCTGTAGCTGTGCTCATGAACCCTGCTTAACAAACTGGAGCATGTTTTTAACCCTGGTTTCTGGAATATTGTTTGTCTGGTTTGCCAAACCGTGCTGGAAATTGTCATTTTTCCAGAGGAGGTGGAGCTGGTGTTTTGGGAAAGGTAGTGTCACTCCTCTGGCATTAGCATGTCAAAGCATGAGGTGTTTATATATAGTCTGCTTGGTAAAGACTTCATAGTTTCTTTATTCTGCTTTTATTTAGAGTATTCAGGTAGCTGTCTCTAAACACTCTCTTTAGAGAATTCTCATCTTTGTTGAAGGTTTACCTGTTCACTTCCATGGTTGTGGTTACCTGTGTGGATGCTGTGAGGGTCCTCGGAAATGTGATAAACCTTCCAGAGAAGTTAAGCAGTAATATTTCAGCATGGAATAAAAGAAGACATGATTTATCATTTTCATGCTATTGTTATGCATTCTGTAGAAGACAAAGATTAAAAAAAAAAATTAAAAAATAGTCCAGTTGCTATTAATGAGTCACTAATCAAGTGAAAATAAGATGCCTTGGTAAGGATGGGTTCAGAGTAATCAGGCTTGGCCTCATTTTACAATAAAAAAACTCCCTGAATGGTATTGTCTGGGATGCTTTGGAGGGAAAAAAAAAAAAAAGGCTTTTAAAAATGAAAAATCCCATAGAAGTGACCATCACAATGCACACTTCAGGTATTTCTCAAACACAGGAAGCATATTATATTAGAAAAAGGAATATGCTCTTTCTCAAAAAATACTGATCAAGGTTTTGAAATGAAGCTTCCATCTTTTAATTCTGTATTTTGAAAATATTCCTTGTCCTTGGGGTTTTTTTTAACAGATAAACTTGTCAGGTCTTGGAGTCAGGGACTGCTGCTGTTTGTGTGTAGAACCCAACACTCATCTCAACTGAGTTACGCATCTAAGGTTGCACTTGCTATATAGAATATAGTATTTAACAGTAATTAATCATCTGTCATCAGGTATCTTCTAGCTCATAATACTGTCTTAAACATTTCCTTTTAAAAAATGGCTTTTTAAAAGCTAATGTAGCTCCTGTAGTATGTCTGTGCTAGCTGGCTGAAACAACCAGCCACTCAGAATTTGGCTCCCAAGTGGAGTTTAATGTTTGGGTAGAGTGATGATGACATTTGCTGTGTTAAAGAAGCAGCTCTATTGTGTTCCCTCAGCAGGGCAAAAGGCCCATGTTGAGAACTACCCATTATTTATCAAATCCCAGGGGTCTTCCTACACAAATATGGACATTGCTTAGCACCAATTTTAATCAGCCCAATATTTTGATGTTGAATAGAAACACTCCAGGGATGATTTTCATTGTTCTATCGTTGATGAATTTCTTTCATCAAGGAAAAGCATAATTTGACTTTCAGAAGTGAATTACAGTACTGCTCTGACGTGGTTTAAAAAAAAAGCCCCAAGAATGATGGGCAGAGATAGTATTTGAAATTATCCTCTTCCAGTGAAAAGGAGAAATAAGTATATAAAAGCACTTGAAAACCTGAATTACAGAGATGATTTTTGGGTGTTTTTTTGTAGGAGTGTGAAACTTCTGGAGGGAAAAGTAGGGAAAACTCAGTTTTCCCATGGCTGAGCCACACTTCTGTCACATAACCATTAGTTTTGATTTGTGGTATTCCAGCATGGACCAGTGAAGGGCAGCACTAACCAACTGTTTTTAGGTAACTAGAAAGACCACTAATTATGTTTTCAAGTTTAAAATGATGTCAGTATTAATTGCTTGCCTGGATTTGCTATGAAGTTGGTTGCATTGCTGTATTACTGCAAAAAAAAAAAGTAACTTTAAGATCATTCTGCAGTCAGGGGAAAATTCAGCAGCTACAAATGAACAGCTTTTGTAATGGATTTTAGGAAAGGGCATTTCATTTATTGCAAATGTGAAGCTCTTGCTAAGAGTGTGGTCAGGTCAGTTGCTTGATGAGGTTATAGCACAGGATCTACACATCCAAACATATTTTAGCAGATTGGATTATGGTTTGTATCAGAAAGATGTGAAAAGTAATACAGATGCTTTCGAGGTTCAAAACACTGGAGGTATGATTTTCTACACAAATTGGTAGATGAGATTAGTTCATTTATTTCTGAAGTTTTCTTCAGCTTTTTTTTTTTTTTATATAAGAAATAATGATTTGTATGTCTGAAACTAATATTTATATTCAGCATTACCAGATGTTGGAAAGAATGTTCACAGGCAATTTTAATTTTTCCTCAAGTCTGAAAATTTAGCTGTAAACTTGGATAAGCTCTTTCAAAATACTATCTTCTTTACTATGGTGTTTGGGAGGAAATAAATTAAAAGGTACTTTACCATCTAGTCTTACTTTAAATGTTCTATGCCTCTGTGTGGACTTAAAAATTACTTTAACAACCTTTTTTTGTTCTAAAAAAAAAATATCTTGACTTTCCATAGGAAGCTATATGATAAAGTCCTGCAGCCAATACTTCATCTATTTACTTGTAAAACCAGAATATACATCATTCTGAATTTCAACTATTTGTCATGGCTGTGAAAAACAGATGAATCAGTTCTGTTAGATGATTAACTGAATATCCTGTAAATAACGATCTTCACTACAGATTTTTATAGTAGATAAAGGTCTCTCCCTGTATATTCAGTTACCAACAATATGAATTTGCAGCCATTTTTCAATCAACAAAAAGTTTGTGAGAAGTTTTAAACAGCTGCTAGTTAACAGAACATTGGATGACAGTGAGCAGAGTCTGGCTCCATCCTCTGATTAATTAATGAAAATTTCCCCTTCTTTTAAGGGATTAAAATAATGTTTCACAGGATGCATCTGGGACATGGGCTACAAATTAAAAAGGTGATATTTGCTGCAATAATGTTATGTTGAAGAGCCAGACCAGTAGGTCAGCTGATGGAAAAGACAAATCAACAAATGAATTAAATGAATATGAACTTGAGCTGGCACTGAAGTTTGTGTGCTCACTCGGGCAGGAGGAGGTCTCACCCATCTAAAATATATCAGGCTGGTGAGGTTGAAAAGCAGAGCAATGTGTCTTTTGAGATTTTTTTTTTTTTTTTGCTTGTTTTCAGAGATCTGTTTCTTTACAACTAAAGTTTCTTTGGGTGTTTCTTTTCCTAATCCCTTGTTTTCTTTACACATCCTCTGAAAAGGCATTGTATGAGACCTCACACACACTTGTGACCTTGTTGCTGCTGGGGAAGGGTGCATGCATCCCTTCCCTTCCTTTGAGCTTGGACCTTGGGAGGGGGCCATGGCCTGCTTTCAGGACCTGAAAGGATGGGTACTCGCTGTACTCTGCTCAAAAAAAGCCAGATACAGAGAGCAAAAGATGTGGACATGGAGGTTTCTCTTCTAAAATAGAACTTGAAACAGACTTCTTACAAGTAATTCCAGAAAAGCAAAAGTGGATCGAGCTGAACTCAGGGTTTGTTAGGAGAGGAAAGCTGGGCAACGTGCGTGTTCTGCTGGTACAGGGAAAATACAAAGGATTTCCAGAGGCAAATAGTTCAACAGAATTTGGTTTTCTTTTCAGACTTACACAGAAAAAGGATTAGAAAGAAAAGCTTCAGAAATCAGAAGTGAAATGCCAAAGGCATCTAGCATCCATCTGTAGTTGATGCTGAAGTTCTAACTGCTTTTAGGAGGTGCAGGGCTCAGATTTGCCTCTCTCAAAGATGCCTTCATTGTGTCCTTTGGGCCATCTACCCTCTTTGGCTCTTTAATTTCAGATATTATTTTGATATTATCATCTGCCACACTGGGCAGCCTTCCAGTCCTGCCCAGTATTTTAAGCAGATCAGAATTGACATCAGCTAAACTGTAAGTATTGGCCACAGGTATCCTTCTCACCCTTGAGTTTGCACTGCTCCTCTTTTTTTACTAAAGTAGTAAAAAACTAGGGGTTTTTTTACTAAACAGAAAATGGTAACTGGGATTATATGAGGAACATACAGCTGAATGTTGAAGAAGTAGAACACAACCAACATAAATGAGAAGATAAACTAAATTACTTATTTTTATTTTTCATCATCTTCATGTGATGGCTGAAATCACAAGTTCTATCCAGAGTGAGAAACACTGAGCACTTTATATATTGCAACATTAAAAAAAAATCTATTATTTATAGAGAGTCATAAATATATTATTTAACATTTGTAGATATTTAGTGGCATGGATCTAAACAATATTTTTACAGGAAATCTAGACATGCTGCTCTGATTGGAATCTGAAGTGACCCTACTGGAACAACCCATAATGGGCACCACCAGCAGGCAAAAGAGGGAAGGGGAGAGAGAAGAAGAGTGTGCTAAATACTCCTGTGGGAACTGAGGCAGCACAGCTTATAACTGCAGTTGCTGAAGGTTGTAGGTAACTCTACATATGGGAATCATTTTATATTAGTTTTTAAGAGTTATTTTGTCTTGGTAATTGCATTCTCTTGTAAATAAATATGCAGGATATGTTAACAAAGAGAAAACACCAAGCCTCTTGCAATAGGGAATTGCAATATTTAGAATTGTGTCGTGTCACAAGTTGTTGCTTCAACACACGTTCAGTTCTGAGAAGCTTGGTCCAACTGGAATATCTGCTTACTCCTTTCAGATTGGTATATTAAAAAAAAAAAATAATTAAAATTGTGATATGAACTAGTTTTGAGGGTTTGTTGGTTTTTTTTTTGTTTGTTTGTGGTTTTTTTAAGGCCTTTTTTTACTCAGCCCAGCAATTTGAGAGTTCAGAAGATAAGTGTTTCTCAACATGAACACCCTGAAATGAATTTTCAGAGTAAGTCATTAGAAACATTGTTTTCTAATACATTTCAGCATTTCACAGTTTATTGATGCTGAGTAGTGCAAAAAAAAAAAATTATGAAGAAATACATCTCGAGTAATTTTGTCACTGAACCATCATAGGAAGCGTGATTAGTCTCGTAATGAATAATAAACATTGTGCAGCTGGAACTGCAGGAAGGGTGTCTGTGCATGACTGCAGCAGTGGTCTCAGGGGCTAATTGTGCATATTAAGGTCCTCTCCCCTTCCCCAAATGCAGAAATGAGCATCTAGCAGCACAATTACTGGTCTGTTTTCTTCTGTACACAGGCTGCTGAAAGAGATGGGCAAGTGAATTGAGGTGTGTCAAAAATGAGATTATGTGGAAAGTCTATTTGTTTGCTGTGGTGCTCTCTAGGATAACTTGCATGTGGTCATCTCACTGCAGCTGTGGTCATATCATTATCACCATCAGATGCATCTGCTTGCCTCTTTCTTCATCCTTTTATTCACAGCAGATGCAAACTAGCAGGTCCACTGCAGCTGTATGCATGTTCTCCAGTTGATCCAATAACTTCATCTGTTTTCTCCTGCTCCTTCACTCCCATCTGCCACGGAGATCTCAAGTGTTCTGGGAATTGCTGAAGCAATGCTGCTGCATCAGATGGGAGAGGCATCTGTGAAACGGATAAAGAACTTCCATTTTAACTTTTGAATCAATTAGTGACTAGATGTTTAGTAGTTCATGTAGCTTGATGGCTTTTCAGCTTCCTGAGCAGGCAGGAATCTTTGGATGGTGTGATTGTGCCACATCATCTCTGCCACAGTGGATGAAATTAATTCAGGAGCCCGTGGGTTTCTGGAGAAGCTGTTCTAGTTTTGTCCTGGCAGATACTGAAAAGAACAAAGGTATCAGCAGGATGGGGTTCTTGTTAATGCCACTTTTGCTCCACTCTGTGGTATATTAACCATACCTCAGTCATCTGTCTATATCTGCACCTCTCAATCCTCTTACCAATTACTGGAACCAGCTACTCTCCGTATGTATTTTAGAAATTAGTCTCTGATTATTAAATCATGACTGCATGTTAACACCCATTATTTTTATAAACCCACTGCAGACTCCCATGCATTATAAATAAATTGTATTAACTCAAGTTCACATGAAATATTTATAAATATTATGGAAAGGGTTCACTTTCTGCGCATAGTTATTAGACATTTTAGATTATAGAAGATTGCAAATGGTCAATTATGTGAAATTATGAGAATACAGACTTAAAACTAGGCTCATAATCCTACAACAAGAGAGAGACAGAAAACCAAGATTCCAACTGGGTTCAAGAAGAGTGACATGCTTTATAGTTCTTAATTATCTTTATTTCCCAGTAGCATTGCTATTGCCAGAGCTCAATTTACTATGTGCCAATGAAAGAGTAATAAGTTGCAAAGACATTTCTAGATCAGATGAGAGAGTTTCACTCTTCTGTGTTATCAGAATAAAAATCCAGGAGGACAGATTATTTTAGCTATACTGTGTTTAATTTGGAGCAATTTTGGAGTTTGGGCAAAATTCATTTCTGAAGTTAATGGCTGTTACCAAAAAAACCTGCTGGAGAGGGCCAGTGATGCTGTAGATGTCACTGAACGTTAAGCAGCTAAAAGGAATTAAAAATCTCAGTATTTTTGTAAATATTTTTGTAAATCTAGGTCATAACTCCTGGGTCTGAAAATATCCCCTAGTGTGGTACTAGAACCAGAAGTCAGAGCACCAGGCTGCTGGTTTGCAGTGCTCTGGTTTCTAGATGAGGGAAGGATGTGGCTGAGTGACAGGAACAAGTTTTGGGAACGATTCATCCAGGTTCTCTGAATCCAATGGAAAGCATCACTGCTGACCTGGGGGGACCTGGGCAGACCAGTGACAAATAGACCTGAAAAACTCAGCCAGGTGGTCCAGGTTTGCCTGTTCTACAGCTGCCCAGTACTTTGCCCACTGGGGATGAGAAGCT
Organism: Ceyx melanurus; assembly: GCA_024611195.1. Lineage (NCBI taxonomy): Eukaryota > Metazoa > Chordata > Aves > Coraciiformes > Alcedinidae > Ceyx > Ceyx melanurus. Next base: position 11,930 of record JANHGL010006922.1, read on the forward strand.
TTTGAGAGGTTTTACCTTTTTGTTTTGGGGTAAGGAAGCTCTTTTAAGAGGCCTCAGTGCACTCTTTTCTCATAAACATGATAAACTTGTTTACTCAGCCTCCTCTCATTCACAGATTTCTTCTAACTAAATCTAGGTTATGTCCCTAGTTAGAAAAATTTAATTAATAAATAAGTTAAATGTTTGTACAGCACCTTGAAGTTGCAAAGTGCTGTCCAGATACCAAGCAAGTCTCTCCATTATGATCCAGCATGTTTTTACTTATCTGCTCTAGTTTTGCCCTGCTCTGCCAGGGGGGTTGCACTCAATGATCTTTGGAGGTCCCTTCCAACCCCTAGCATTCTGTGATTCTATGTTTGATGTCCTCAGAACCTTTAGACTAAGTGGAGCATATTTCCTGTTAAGAATGGATTTTGCTGGTTGGAAACCATGCTTTATGAAATGCAGACTACTGTCACAGCATCCAGTTCAGGAAAATAAGCATATAAAGAAACATAATTTGCAGTATTAAAAATGCATTTTCTAAATATTTGGAAGCAGGAGTAAAAGATTTTTGAATAATCCCCTCTTCCTTGTGTAATCTGAATTGTGGTGCTTTGATTATAGAGGCACCTACAAGTTTTATTTTAGTGGTATTGCATTTGACTGTAGTTAATGGTCTGACTATTTTAATTATGTATTTTTATGAATTTATCATTGGACATTTAACAATGAAAACGTAACAAAAATCCTAATACAATTAGGAAGCTTTTCTCTAGAAGAACATTTTTTTCCATAGCCTGCTCTTATCCATACCATATTTCTCATTGTAATTAAGCAGAGGTTAATTGCTGACTTTGGGAGCTCTGGGACTTGCTGTGAAGTCCCAGGCTGCAGTTGGAGGGAGGCTTGCTCTGAACTGGAGCTGCAGGAGAGCTGCAATAAGATGCATGATACTGAGAGAAAATGGAGTGTGTCACAGTCCTCTTCTATTTTCATGCTGAAGACAATGACTCTGCCTGTATATACCAGGCTGTACTTTATTATTATAAGTTTTATTTGACTTAAAATATCTTTAGCATTCTGATTCTTGACTGTTGAAGCTCTCAGGCAGTGCCTTGGCAAGCACAATCTACTTTTTTTTCTGGGGAAATATTTCATGTTATTACAATGCTTTTCAACCCCAACAAAGGATAATTTATGAGCTACAGTGTCCCTGCTAATGTCAGTAAGGAGGTCCCATCTTGCCCTGATGGAGAAGAGTTGTGTATAAGAGAATATATGCACATTTTGGCTAAAGAGCTGTTAGATTTCTAACAGCCATGTCAGAAACCATATGCTTGTAATTGAAAACTGATTCTGGATAATTAAGCCATCACAACAGATAGCCTTAAAGATGTGCTAGCAAGGATCCAGCATGCTATTCATGGCATTCAAAAGCTTTAAGGTAGAAAACTCTGAATTTATTCCACTGTTAGGCTGGAATAAATCACTGAAATAAAAAGTAGAACTCCTGTCAGCCTCCATAGGAACCATGCTGGGCTACTGGCACATGCATCAGATAATTTCATCATTAATTGCATGACCAAGTATCTTCATTGTAAATCTGACTCAGCCTGACTCATCAGTAACATATTAAAAGTATAAATGGGCAGAGAGCAACTGTTCTTGCAATGACTTCAAGCCTCCAGCATTAATGTGGTGTTTTTTTTTTTTTGCCAGATGAAATTGAAGTTGAAAGGAGATAGAGCAAACTGCATTAAGTTATAGTGGTCTGATAAGAAATGGTTGCTTATGCAGTGATGAGGAATTCATGTAAGTGATGGTTAAGGGAATAATTCCATGAATTTGAGCACTGGTCTGCTCCATACATTGCTTTTTTTCCACCCTGAGAGCCACCAGGCTCTGGCAGAAGCAGTAAATCACAGTGGGTAGGGCTGCCAAAGGTTGCCCAGGTCCCTGTAGGCTCTCTGGGTGCCATGCTTCTTGGCTGGGGGGCAACACCCACCCTGCACAACTGCTGCAAACTAGCCAGCCTCTAACATTCCCTCTGCAGCCTCACAGTTGTCTGTCATTGAGACCATGATTAATCCCACCTTTTATGGCAGTTGTTACCCTGGAAAGCATTTCTGAGTGCTGCTCACATCCCTGGGACCTTCCCCTTATGGACTATGGCCACTTGCTTCATGCAGTTGCTCTTCCTAAGCCAAAGGCAATTATTTTTTTCCTGCATTTCTTCTTTTAGCTCTATTTTCTCTGGTATTTTTCTATCCTATGGAAATCAGATGACAAGGAGAACTACAGATGGAATTAAACTGAGTAATCCTTAAACTCATTATTCCAGGCTTCTACCTATGTTTTGCATATCTGAAAGCTGGTAATGAATTTTTTCTGTGGATAATTTATCATGGGTGCAATCTTATCTTGTCTCATCTTTTCCTCTATCTTATCAATCGAGACCAAGCTTGTAGAATAGAAACATCCTCCACTTCTCTGCCTAATACTCTTGAGACCTGCTGGTTTCTCTGCCTGTGATCCCACACCTTCAGCACTACTCTGCATCACTGGACTGTCCTAACTATCTCATGGGGGGTTTTTTATTCATTATTTTGAATAATTATTTTTTCTTCCATATTTTATATTTTCAGCAGCTATGGGAATAGGCTGCTCTAGCCTACTCCTTTTAATCTGGACACCCAGTACCCTGCCACAGCTTCACCAACACAAAGGACTTATGTTTGGCCAAATGTGTTCATCCCCTATTTGCTTAATTACCTGAATTGCTGATTTCCTGTTGACTTTTAATCTGATTTTGCAGGTGAATTTTTTGATGAGTCATTTGGGCATAGCAGCTTCTCTTCCTGTGGGTGTCTTTTCAGTTGAGGTGGCCCATCAATGTATTTACTATAGATATTAAAAACCTGAACAGTGAGATCTTCACAGTGCATAAGCTGTTATGCAGCAGCTAGACTTGACTTTCTTTCAGAGGTAGTTGTAGAAGTACCTATTTTGTGTGATGGGGGAGTGATGGATGATCACTTTGTGGATTGTTTCCTTGTATCTTCAGCAAATATTAGGACTTTTTCATGCTTTACTGGGTGAAATCCTATACTCATTTATATTAATGTAATAGTGCTAATATCAATTGGAATATATTCTTAAAAATGAGAATTTATTACATTTTATTTAAATGCAATTTGTAATGAAAGTAGGTTCTATGATGGTCTTTGCATTCTTTGTAGGATGTGTGTATTTTAAAGAAAAAATATAGTATATGTTGGGATCATAGTAACTGGCATGAGGGTTTCCAGAGCAATTGCTTTAAATGAAATCTACGGTAAACAGAAGAATAAGCCCCAGGTAAATAGAAAAATAAAACCCAAGGTAAATATTGGTGGCTTTCTAACTCCCCATAGCACAACAGGGAGTGCTACAGGAAAGCAGTCAATTTCTATAAAGGCTTTATTTTTCAGTGCTAGATATAGCAATCTGCAACTGAAAATGCACTAAAATAGTGGCTTTCACATAAGCAAAATGCTTTCTCCAGCACGCTTGGCCAAGATCCTGATCAAGAAATGGCCAATAAGAAATATGAGAGATCCCCAGCTGCAGCTCTATGAGCCTTGCTGGGACGAGGACCACACAGCTCTGTGTGACACTGGGGTAGGATATATATATTCCCTAACAAAAGTTAACAATATTCCCTAACAAAGTATGTGAAGAGAATTGTACTTTCCAGTACTTACTAACATGTTATCTGAATGTGACTTCATTAGAAATTACAGCCCAAATGTGCATTAAAAATGCATGAATGATTTAGCTGTTGAGATGGTCTTCATTAGCAAAATTAACAATATCCCTTTCGGTGCCCAGTGGAAGAAAGGAACCAGGCATGAACAAGTGAAGTGGTTTTGTTTTGATGAGAAATATAAATTGCACTTTCTTAAAACAGAATGCTTCCCAGTTCCACACCCCACTCTGAAATGTGGAGTGCAGGGCCAGAAGGAGTTTAAGATTGGCCAGTCAAACTTTCTCTTTCTGTTAGACTATCCTGTTTCTCCCTGTTTGCTATCAGGCTCAATAACTCAAGAACATATTTTTCATTATTTTTCATTAACTTTTGGTTTGAATTATATGCTTTCAGTTCTTGCTTGTTGCTACACTTTTTCCTGCTAGATTTTTTTTCCTGCTATTCCTATAGTGGCTGGTATTTTCCCCCCATTGAGTGTTTTATCTGTTGTAATCAACTCACCACTCAGTCTTCTTCTTATGAGATAAACAGATTGAGCTGTTCAGGCCCCTCACTAAGGTATTTCCTCTAGCCTAAAATAATGTGTGTGAGCCTCTTCTGCACAATTTTTTTTTTTCCTCTAATGTTCTCTGCCTTACTCTGCTTCTCATATCAAAAAGGAGCAATCTACCACAAAAATTGCTTTTTTTTTTTTTTTTTCCTTTTCCCTCTAAGGAACAATCATCATACAATGACCCAATGCAATCCTCAAAATGACAAGAACTGGATTTCTTTTGACAGCATTCATTTATTATGCAGCAAGGCCAAGTGAATATCTTAAATCTTACTGCTTCACTTTTGTGTGAACCAGATTGCAGTGAAATCCCATGATTCATTGGAGGGGAAGGTGAACAGCAGCACATGTCCCCAGGAGAGGCCACCTAGTCGTGCCACAGCTGCTGATGCTTTGGACTTAAACCTGCAAGCTTTGTGGATTAAGAATTGTTCCCAGCACTGGGACAAAGCCAGGGGTTATGCTGTGGCCAGCTCTGCTGTGAGAAACCTGAGAGCACACTAATACCTCAGTGATTTGCTGATTTTAGGCATATCAAGCAGTAGCAAACTGTGGGTGCAGAGTTGGCTGGGGAGAAAGGTAAATTGGACAAGTACTGCTGGTACTGCAGCCTTTGGTGAGGGAAAGGAAAGGTTTATCTTGGCTGTGTAAGGGAGAGCTGAGAGAAGAAACTGCTTCCCCACTTGCAAATGTTGCCCAGATCCCTTGTTTAATACTTTGGTGATGCTCAAGTAGCAAAGTGGTCCAAGTATTAAATGGTATTTGCTGTTTGAAGTTGGAAAAAATTGTGATTCACCCAAATTTGCCAAACTTACCTCACTTTAAAGTACAGAGTAAGTTGTACATCATTAAAAAGGCAGTTCTCAGGATAGTAAAAAGAGTAGAAGAATAAAAGACATATTAATTAAGTTTCTCTCTAATCTGTATACCTTGTGGAATCAAACTGCCTTTCAGCAGTCAGAGTGAATTCCAGGCGAGTTGCGAGTGATGCTGTCTTCAGATCCTGCCTTTGCTGCTGCCCACACTGCAAACCCTCCACATCAGAGCAGGGCAACTGCCCACAGAGGCTGCCCTGTATGGCCAGGACCTGAATAACTCCAAATTCCTGCCCTCTTCTGCAGGAGTGCTATCAATGGTGAAACACATGGTGTTCATGCTTTCAGCTGTGGAAGGGCCGAGGAGGGGATGTGCTGGGATTTCACTACTCATCTGTGACCCAACAGTCATGGTTCAGTAGTTACTCCGTGCTCTTTAAAGGAAGCTATTTAAGAAATTGCTAATATCTCATTTAAAAGCTTGATCCTTTTGATGTGATGACAGGGGGTCAAGCTTGGAGGCGGTGTCATAAACAGAAAGATGTATGTTCAGCACATAGAAGTATTCATTAATGACTCATAAGCAAGTAAGCCTGGCTACTAATTGGAGATTTTTGTGCAGAAGGATTGTATTTATGAGCTCCACACAACCTAACTTATTTTCATTCTGCTGCTTGCAAGGCTATCTCTTTTTTTGGCAGGAAGAACTCATTAATCAAAATCCTTCCTTTTGTAAATGACAGGGTATTGTGAGGGTGTGGAGAGAGGAGGGCAGGTAGAACATGCAACTGAAATGCCAGAGAGATGCTGGTCTGATAGAGCTCATGCCTGCCAATAGCAGAAGGGATGTCAGAAAAGAAGAAAGCCTCTGGTCTGATGCTTCTTATGTCAGTGCATCATTGATGAAGCCCAGTTCTGTGTGTGAAATCTGAAATTACACTTCTATGATACTTTTTATATCTAGTACATTTTTTTTTAAAGCAATTCTGATAATATCTAGTCTGCTTAGCATCAGTACTTGAATTAACATTTCACATTCTTGGCTAATGAAATTTTCTTTTCTTGAGGTTCTTGTTGGCATTAGGGTTTGGGTGGGGAGAATGATCCTGTTCCTGCTCCTGATGGGTACAGGGTGCCCTCTTTCTACCCATGTTCAGGGGTTGCTCACAAGCTACCAGAAGCAGCACAGCTTGGAGAGCAGGGTGTGCAGAAAAGCAGTGCACAGGGTACCTAGAAATAGAGACCTGCTTTGTATGTGCTTAATGTGCAAAGGAAGGCTGCAGACCTTTCCTTGGCTGGCTTTCCTTCCTCTCTGCTGTTTGCACATCTTATTGTTCTTGAGCAAGAAATACATACAATTTTAAAAAGCTAAAAAAGGTATCTCCACCTTTTTCAAGGACTGAATGATGCATTCTCTGAAACACTTTTCTTGGCACAAGAAAACTTGATATTTAAGCTCTTGCTTACTTCGTATCATAGGCTAAGGGGAGTTTCATATGTTTCTACTGACAGAACCACCTTTTATCCTGTCCTAGCAAGCCCAGAATGATCTATTTTTTAAGGTAATAAATACATCATTGACCCTGTCTGCTAGTGTACTTTACAAATTCATTAACACTTTCCTATGTTGTATTATTTACTGTCCTATACAGCTATGCAAAGGGAGCTGCAGACATGATGCTATAAATCACTAATACCCAGTCTGAAAGCAGTTTCTGTAAATGAGATAGCTCACCTCCCATTCACATGTCAGAAATGTTATTAAAAGCAGTATGATGTGAACAACTTTGGTGGAGACTGAATTTGTGACTGTAATAAATGGAGAAAAAATGGAAGGGCAGGTTGGCCACACCTCAGCAGCCTGGCTGTGGTGCCAGCACTTGGCAAAGAACATTAGAGAAATTAACTGGGATGTCCTTCTGATTAACCAGCTTTGCAAAGTCTAGTGTAAGCTCTTTACTCGTGGAAGGAAATACTTCCAAGGAGGATAGAGGATTGTTTTTAATGGAGGTAATCTTCTAATAAATTACTTCTGACCAAGGGGAGATTTGGAGGGGCAAGGTAATCCCAGAGTAAAGTTGATTTAACTTCTCCATTATCCTCAGGAAGGCTCTGGGATTGGAGCTTTAAAGAGCTGTATGTGACATTTTAAATTGTTTCAGCAGAGGCTTAAAGTCCTGTAATGTTCAATATGTGTTCCAAAGTGACGAGATACTCGTACTGGAGGCAAGACGTGAGCAACGTTTTCATGTGTGCACTAAAGCAGATGACTTTGGCTTTTTGACAAGGTTACAAGATGCAAAAAACTCACGTTTTTTTTTCCTTTTGAGTCGTGTCTTGTTGCTTTCCCAATTAGCACCAAGCAGGTGTGCAAGGTGTGCTTAGGGAGCTTGTGCTTTTGGTTCTGTTCCTGGTGGCTGCTGTGCCCGGTGCAACCTCTGCCCACGTGCTCCGGGTCTGGTGTGAAGGGGATGTTGAGGTTCACAGTGTAGCTACCTGCCCTCCCTGGCCTGTGCATGAAGAGAATATGACTCTGCAGCTCTCGAGGTCTGGCACCTTTTGCATTCGGGTACACGAAAGAAACCTGGAATTGTCACTTTTCAGGAGGATGCACTGATTTGCATTGCAGGGCTGGGGAGCAAACATGCACTTCATCTGCCCTGCCAGTCAGCGTGCTGAATTACACTTAGCACACATATTAGCCCAGTGGCCTTTGGCAGAAGAGGGGCAGGGGTCGGGAGTGTTGTTCTTGCAGATCAGGGGCGATGCCCAGCTCTGGATTTCTGTGTTCTCCTCCACACCTCGGTGGCATTTAGAAATGTGACAGCTGTGAATTAGCTCAGCTATTTGCAGCCTGGGTTGCTGACAGGGAAGGTGCAATGGGTTGGGGTTTTTTTTCCTTCCCTTCACTTAGTGTTTGAAGCTGTGGCAGCTGAATAATAGTGGTCACAAGACTCCATAAGACTCTACTGATCTGTTTGCCTTGCTAATTTCCACAGACACTTCTGTTTGCATCTGCGGTCGCTCTCGGCAGGAGGATCCTCCTTTTTCCAGCTCTGTGTGGTTGTGCTGTGGGATAATGAAGATGAAGGAGGCTGTGCACCTCAATTCCTGCCCTGTCCTCACCCTTGGTGGATGTTGCCTGGGTGCTAATGGTGCTTCTGCAGTTCACGTGGCTCCTTTGATTGGTGTTCCCCGCTGGCTGGGGCTCTGTAATGAGCAGTAATGCATGGTGAGAAGTTTGCATCACTCCTGCATCACTACTTTGTCTTCCTTTAGTATGAATAGGTGGGGGCCAAACCAGCAACTGCTCAGCTTTTCTTTTCAGAAATTTCTCTTTATATTCTACTTAGCTGGAAAGATTAATTTTTTGCTCAATTTCTCTGCTGTAGTAGACAGAAGCTTTTGCTTAAACTGTGCTGGCATGTCTGTATGTGGGGTGTACAGAAACAGCCCAGTGGGGTGCAAGGAGAAGGAGGAGAGCTCAGCTGGGAAGGCAGAGGGGCAGAGAGCAGCCACAGGCTCAAATCCACCCAGGATGGGGGGAGAGAGGAGTCTCCTAAATTCCTGTTTTGCTTGCAGCAGAATGTGTACTGGCAGACTTGAGGCTGGGCATCCATCCAGACTGGCCAGCAGATGCTTGCCTTCCTCCCTTTCCCTTCCACCCTTGCCTTCACAAGAGTTCTTGCAAGCCACCAAGGGGTTAATCAGGGGAGGCACATTAATCCTCCAGACAAGTCTCACTGCTCCTTTCTGTATCAGCTACAAAAATCTCCATGTTCACATTGATGCTGATGAGGTTCCCTCATGCATCACAGTGTCTAAGGGTCTTCAAACATCTTAAAAAAGATGCTTTAACCCTTCAGCTCCAGGGGAAACTTGGATTTACTGTGTCAGACTCAGCAACATCTCTGCAATTCCTTGTAATATAGGCTTAATCATACAGCTAATTTTTGTTCTATGCTGTGGATTTGAATAGAATAGAGGATTGGTGTGGAAAATATAAGAGTTACTCCTATGATGATGACACGTTGAGACATGCACACCCTTTCAAGCTACTCGAGAGTCATGTCTTTTATTCTCTTCAAGGAGCTCTGATATAGTTCTGCAGAGTCACCTCCAAAATCAGTTATCGTGGAAAATCCTTTGCCTTCTGCCCCCTCACATTGCTCAAATCCAATTTTAGCCTGGGGGGGAAAAAAAAAATAAATAAAAATTTGAAGGATTCATATGTGCAGGATGAGTTTTGTGACAGACTGGTCCAGAGCTCCATCCTGGAAGCAGTCCTGCCTGTCAGCTGAGCCACTGCAGTATTTGTAATTTTTCTGTATTAGTGATCTGGCACCTTTCTCTGGCATCTTCTGCCATACAAATTTAGCCCAGCATATGGGTAGTGTAAATTGGAGGACATAGGTTTGATTAATGAACAAACAGTGACTATGCTAATTGACTTCTTGGGCACCAAGTTTGGTGCCTGCAGAGTAGAATCACCTCAGCTGTTTTACAATAACTAAATCATCAAAATGAGAGTCCCCAACTTGAGGTTTTGTTTTTTGCTTCTTTTTTTTTTTGGCAATGGAAAATATTTCCAGCCTCCTACTTATTGTGATTAGAGTTTGTGTGCATCCCAATTCTCTGCATATTGTAACGAATGGCTCTTGCAAAGAGGTGAGCCAGTATCTTTTCCTTGGAGTTTTTAATGTAGCTGTGCTTGATAATAAAGATTGAGACATCTGGAGGTGTTCATCGAGTTCTGACATCAAAACAGTAAGGAAAAACACAAATCACTGTGCTCATAAGAGTTGTAAATATCTCGTCAGGCTGACTATAAATTTTTAAAAAATAAAACTTGCTATGAGAAGAAAACCCCAGAAAACTACATTTTACAATAAGATTTATTTAAAGAATTTCTACTGACTGCAGCAGTTTCTAACCTACCCAGGATGGGGTTTTTTAAATTATTATTATTATTTTGGCTGCAAATATTTTAATGACCCTCATTCTTCCTCTGGTGGATCTGGCACAGAGTGGGGAAAAAAAAAAGGTGGGGGAGAGGAAAAAAAGGAGAGAAAAAGCTGATTTTATGGTGAGAAAGCTCATTCCCTGTGAGCAGGTGTGCTTGTTTCTAAATGCCTTAAAAACACACCTCAGTCCTCACATTAAATTTTACCAGCTGTGTTTTGGGGAACACAGAAGGTGACCTTCCAAACAGGGTGTTTTGGCTTTTTGCTGTGGCTTTTTGGGGTGATGGAGGTGTTCAGAGTTGGAGAAGTGGGATCCAAGTGTCATCTATGGAGGACCTCTTAGACTGCCTTCATTCTCTGGTTTTAAATACAAAATACCTGCATTTTAGATGCTGTTCTTACAGTTTTAACTGAATAAATGAAGGAATTTCATAGTTGTGTCTGTCCTGGATGAGGGGTAGCTGCTGTAGCTCTAAAACATTTTCCCCAGCTGGTCATATATCATGAGGATAGATTATTATTAATGGTTAATTAGAGAATTTCTCCTTTTTTTGGCATGCCCCTCCTTAGATGGTCCTTGCTATGCTAAAAACATTAAGAAATATCCTAAATAATCTGCTTATCAAGTCAGGCCTTTATAATGAAAATATGTGTGTATATATGATGTATATGTAAAAGCCTAATAATATTGTTATTTTAGTGCTGATATTCTAAGGATTTAAATGGATAAGTTTGGAGTTTTTTTTAAGGACAGTGTATTTCCTTAGCTCAGGAATTTTAGTTGGAAAACTGGCAAATTTTGGTCTCTATTCTGTATCAGCCTTGCAACAACACTGCCTCTGATGCAATGCTCGTGCTCACTTTGCCCATTAATTTCCTCTACCACTTGGGTTCCCCCTCTAATCCTGAACAATTAAAAGCCCATTTTTGTTGCTTCAGATTGCACCTCTGTGTAATTACCCGTGGGAATAAAGTCCTGATGGTGGCCCCTCTAGCCAGAGGCATGCTCACAGTTTATTTTACCTAGAGATTTCCCATTTATTTATTTATTGCTGTCCACAATTCTCCTGTTATTTTTCAGGCATTTCTTAAAATGGAATCGCAGAGTACTTCTCATCTCACAAGTGGTGCAATAGGATCAGGAAATTACAAATGCTGTAACTCCCAGACAGTGTTTTACATCATCAGCTGTCTGCTCTTGGTTGGAGGAGTCTTCTTGTTACTGTCCATGTACCTCCATGGCTGAGCAATGGCTTCATCTGCTGGGAATGCAAGTAACCTAATTTGGAGTAATTTTTTGAAGAGTCATGGTTACAATCTCCTCTTGGCTTTGATGTCTGAAGTAAAAGAGCTGGGACTGCTCCACCCAACTGATCTAGGAGCTCCAGCTTCTCTCTTGATAGCAGGCTGAAGGATTATGAGAAGAATCAGGTGGGTGATGCTCTCATAATGAAAAGTTTGTCTAAATGTGAGCACAGATTTTAAAAGCAGAAAAGAATATTCTACACTTCTTTTTTTTGGCTCTCATGTAGTTTTCATGAATTCTTATATACAGCACATGCAACAATAATGTCTTCTTAATATTCTGATAAATGACTAAGAGAACAGCTGCTCATTCTGAAGCCTGAGCATCAAACACTTTTCACCCTTTCTAGTACATAATTTTTAATTCTTTCCAAACAAAGCAGTGCAATTCAGGCAGTGCACAGCTTGGCAGGTAGCATGATGATGAAGATTGAGCAACTTAATTGTGTTCTAGATAGAAAGTGCCAAAAGGAATCAATGATACAGAAGCCAATAAAAAGCACAACTGCAGCCACACTTTCCATCAGAGAATAGGGTGGTTTGTAATTTAGTATGCCTGCATTTCTTTTGCTTCCATAGAAGTATTCATAGGAGAAGTTCACAAACCCTTGCAAATACCTAAATAAAGGGCACTTGAAACTTCTTTATTATTCTTTTGTAGGGATATAGCAAGTGAAGCACCTTTTCTGTTTTGTGTTGCTTTGGCTTTTTGGTTTGGTTTTTGTTGGTTTTTGTTTTAATATATCTGAAATTCCTCATTCTATTCAGTAGCTGTCTGTATATCTTAAGAGGTAATCACAAATAAACTGTGTTTTGAAGGCCACAATCAGAAGCTTGGTGAAAAGCACTTTTCAATGCTAATGTTTTTACCTGCTTTGTTTTGCATAGAAAAATTAAGCACATGGGTTATAATGCGTTTAATACCATAATATCTAGCAATTTCATGGGGATGGTAAGGAAGTAGCTCACCATCTTTTAAAATATATAGAAGCATACCCTTTAGGTTGCCTGCTTTCTGTGATCTATTGAATGCCAAGGGTGACAAACCTACAATGAAAGAAACAGTAGCAAAGATAAAAATTCCTGAAAAAAGAAATACCAGTATCCAGCTGGAGTCTGACCTCTCTGTGGCTCCTTTCAGCCTAGAATAGATTTACTCACCCCAGAGCTTGGCTGCTGGTCACCCCACGCAAGTAGTGTTAGAAATAATGGAGTATACCAGAACAGCACTTCAGTCTTACACATTATTGTTTAATTGTTTACAAACTAGAGTGAATAGGTGTCATAGCACTACTAGATTTCAATTCTATCTGCTCTGTGAGTTAAAAAAAATAAAAGAAAATAAAAGGGAGAATGAAAAGATACTTTTCATCCCAAGGCAGGAATCTTTTAATCACTTCACCTGCTTCTGATCTGGGCCACAGTAGCTCAGGAATACCACAGAACAATTTGGCAGAGAAAGAAAAAAAAACCAAACTTGGTATCTGGCTGTAAATCCAGCAGTAATTGAGTTTATCCAAATTGAAATTTCTTCCAGATACTGTTATGTTTAACACTCCCACACTTGCAGAAAGCGCCGGAGGCTCTCAAGCAGTCGCTTTCCCTGGGACCTTGGCTTTATCTTTCCCCCTGAAGCTGGGCTGTCTGGCAGAGCAGCCACCCCCTCCCTGCACAGGCACTGGGATTGCTCCTGAAACATCCCATTGCCTCTCTGACTCTTCATTTGACTGTTTTTTTTTTTCCTGTGGGGAGAGCAGCAGTAGTGTCCCTGCCAGAACTGAAAGGTAACATGGGTTTTATTGATGGTGCTGCCATTCTTAGATGTGCCAGCCAAGGGGCCCTTGCTTGGAGCTGGGGGCTGAGGGGCTGTGACCACCCTCCCTCCACGGGTGCATCACTTGCACCTTTGGAAGTTCTTTTCTAAACAATACTCTGCTTTCTGGGTGGGTGCTGTACCTATGAATCAGCCCTGGGAGGGTCCTGTTTGGCCAGTCCTGCTTTTCCTCTTCCTACGTCTTTCTGCAGCTTAATGAGAAGAAGGTTGGAGTGATGCAGAGCACCAGCTGCCCACTCCTCCCCTCCTCCCCAGGGCTCTAGCCCTGTTCCTGATCAAACAGCAGTGCTGAGGCAGATCCTGTTCCTGGAAGATGCTGCTTCTTCTGGTGGCTTCGTATCACAGTTTTCAGGAGCTGGTCATGGTCTCCCCATTTTCTCTGTGAATCAATGAAGTGCAGCAAGCTTTCAGTGTGGTTTGCCAGCCCTGAGTACCCAGTGTGCCCTCCTCGTGTGGAAGAACCTGGAAAACCTGGAGTTTAGAGAGCCAAAATGTGTTAGTTGATATATTTTATGGACTTCCTATTCATTTACCAACAAATGGTGATGGGGACAGCATCTTGCAAAGCTTCAGGGTGCAGTGACTGATATTACTGTGCTTTGGATTCCAAGGAGCAGCACTGACTCAGGACAAAAATTTGAATTACATTTTAGCAAGTGCTAGGGCAAAAATAATTGATCTGTAATCATACAAGGAATTAAGTTCAAAACAGTTGTAGTTTAGCCAAAAAATAATAATAATAATAAAAAAAAAATATATAGATTCATTAGTGTTTGAAGTTTATGAAGTGGGGAGAAGAGGAAGCCAGGAGAGCAACTAGAGAAAGAACAAGAGCAGTTTTTATAGTGTATACCTATAAATTATTTCCCCAAATCTACACATATGCTGTGATTGTAATTTCATCTTCAAGCTTTAGTAGCAAAGTCTTGAGCATCACTGCTGCTCTCACCAGAATCAGCAGCAGGAGGTAGAAACCTGTGCAGGAATGAGCACATATTGCTCCTTTTGTCCTCTCCACTCTTGTAAAGGAGTCTGGATTAAATGTAAATGTAACATTTCCATATGTTAATAGAATGCATAAAAAAGACAATTTATGTGCGTGCCTGTGCTGTTTGCACTGCACTATCCCAGTAAAGCTGTTGATCTCAGGAAAATACATAACTAGAATAACTTTGCTGATGTGCTGGTTATTAGAGTAGGTATAGACCCACACAGGCTGGAAAAGGAAGTGTTTCTTCAAAATATAGTGACTGATCCTACATTTTAATGTTTCCTACTATATATACACTTGTTTTTATTACAACATAAAGTACTTTTCCGTGGTGCAATAAATAGAAATACAGCATATGCATGTGTATTTATCACATTTGTGGCTGATATACTTCTCGTGGAAATTATGAATAGAAGTAGGACTATGAAAGCAACGAGTAAATTTAGAACAACATTGTAAACTACTAGATGGGACCAAATCTTGTAAAAGGATTTTATTTGTAAAGATATAAGGATAAATCTTAAAACACTCCACAGAATTAATTAAGGTGAAAACCAAATGTAAGACTGAGGCAAACTAAGCCCTGACTGAATTCTTATGGGGGAGAATTTTGGAGACTGCAATTTAGGGCTTGTTCTCATCAGAATGTACATTGAGATATAACTGTTTATAGCTGAAGTCCAAGCCCAAGAATAAAAAAAACAAGTATATAGCCTGATTCTATATGAATTCATTAATTATATCTCTAGTTATATAAAAAAAAAAGAAAGTCTAAATTTTGAGGAAAACAACCATTATTCAAATCCCACTTTAATGTAGTCCTTGCCAATTTGCCTTCTATAACAGATGTTATTTCTCTTGACAGATAATTGTGGCCAAGCCTTTTTTTTTTTTTTTTTTCTAGCCAGAAAAAAAATGAATAAATGATAAAAGCCAAAAGGGAAGAAGATGCATGTTTTTGTCAGTAGAAAGATTTACTTTTTCCCCAAGATGATGTTGGTTGAGTGTCTGGCCACGTGCACATGCAGACACACACATGCATTTGCCTTGTTCTTCATGCAAGTTTATGAGTTTAGGACTAATTAATTTACATCTTTGTTCTTCTAACTTATTTCTTTTTTTGTCCCCTGAAAATTCTGTTTTCTCTTTGACCTTTCTGTGCTGCTTAAGAGAAATTCTCTTGGCCAGTTTGGAAAATTTTGTCCATGTTAGATCTGATGGCCCCTTCTTTCCTTCTGTATCCAGGGGCAAAATTACATCCCAGTCATGGGCTATTCTGTGTGTCATCCAACATCTTTCCTAGACCCTGCTCTATAGGGCAGAGAGCTTGAAACCTGAAGCCCAGCTTTTGGAAGATCATCATCAGACTCTTCCAGTCAACATCAAAATGCCTTTCATAAGAACTTGCTACTAAACCAGAGTTGTAAAAATTGTCTGGAAGAAAGGGAAAATTTTATAATAATAATAATAATTATTACATAATAATTTACTAATTCATATGTTTCCTTCTTAGAGAGTCTAAGCAGGTGATTACACTGCTTCAGTTGTAACAGCAGCAAGGATTTTAACATGGTGTAATACTTTGTGCAAGTAAGCAAAATTGCACATAATGTTTATTAAGGTGTAGAGTTATCACAGCTAACCCCAGAGAAAAGCACTTATTTTTAGTGGACAATAGTTACATAAAACAGCAGTGTTAAAGCCTAAAGGAATGTTCCCCATAAAGGGAGCCCTATTGCCACACCAGTGTGCTCAAATTTCCCTCTGCTCTTGAAAGAACAACCAATTCAGATGTATTTCCTTCCCTCTTAAATCAGTAAAAGGATCAGTGACCTTTGGGTACAAACTGTCCTCAGAAAGCTTGCCTTTTCTGAGCTAATATTTTGTCTTTTTGTCTTCTCCAATGGCCTTCCAACAGGTCCAACAGCCACATGCATACAAGAAGTGTGCAGAGGATGAAAAGCATCTTCACTACAGTTCCACAAGAAGACAGATTTCAGCAGAAATGCCAAGGTGTTGAGATATTTCTCCAGAAGCCGTGGGAGACAGGGACAATGAGGGGTAAAGCATTTTGCAGGGGTCAAGGTAAAAGCAAACTTCCCATTTCAGATTCACAGGGAGATGGGATTTTCATCGTGATGATTTGTTCATCTATGCTGGACCATCAGGATGCTTCTGCCCAGGCTTTGCTTGTGCACAGCTGAGCACTGGGGCTCTGTGCTGCCTTGAGGCTCTGAGAACAAGATGCTGCCAATGGTTTGCAAGAGTGACTAGAAACCTTTTGGACAAAATGATCTGCATAAAAGGTATTATTCTTACTAGTAATACTTTTCCTATTCCCTCTGTTACAACATGACTGAAGAGACGTGGCTAAGAATAAACTTGATACTTGCACTGCAATGTAATAAAACTGAAGATAATTTTCCCATAGAAAAAGAGATGTTTTCCATGGAAAGAAACATTTTTTTTTCTTTATTGATGGCATAGAAAAATACCAGCTGTTCAGCCTGCCACTAGCTCTACATTGCTGTGTTACATAGAAAGGAGACAAAGGTTTTAAGCACTTTGAAGCCTTTAATTTCTCTAAGAAGCCTATTTTACATTATTTGTAATTTTGCACATTTCATAGGTTGTCACAACCTCAGCTGCATTTAAATTCTGTTTCTGTGACTGTTAAATATAACCTCCTTAAATAAGTGGCAATTCCCCTATTTTACGCAGTGCCAAATTGCAATTGTCAAAGTTAGGATCTTAAAAATATGAAATTACATGCATGGTAGGCTGGTGAATGCAGGTATCTTGGTGTTTTGCCCCATCCTAAGGGATCCAAGCAATATTCAGTCCATATGCAAAGTGTTGGCAAAAACACCACAAGATGTCATGTCCTAATAGGCATCTTTGTGTTATTCCTCTGTGCCAGTTGCTTCTAGCTGCAGTCATGACATGGTTTCAGTGTGTCTGGGATACTGTGTGATAGATAGTCTTTGCCCTAAAGGTTTTGGCATCAAAGCCAATCTTACTGTGATGGTTTATTTTCCTTTGTTTTTTGGTGTTGTTTTTTTTTTGGTTGGTTTTTTTTTTTTTTTTTCTGGACTATTATAGATAAGAACAAATTCTGCTACCAATGATGTAAATAGTTTTTCTTGATAAACACTGAGCATGTAAAGTGAACTAAAATTATCAGGTTTTAGAAGTATTTAACCCTAAATTGTCTTATTCTATCCTGTAGCTGTACATGCAAAGAACCATCAAGAACTGATGGTTCAGATGATAGGATCCTGTGTGGCAGAGGGGGTTGAACTTGAAGCTCTCCAGGGTCATTTTCAACCCCTGATACTCTGTGATACTGTGAACTGTGGTATCCTTACAATTTAGGAACTGCTGAACCAAGTTTTCCCTCAGTATGCCAAGGCAACAGATTTCACTTTTCTTTGGCATGGGAAAGATAAAGGAAAACTTCATTTGAAATTAGTAAAAAAAATCACTGACCATCACAGATATCATAGATAAGTGTAGGCTTGCATTAAATGAAAAAACCAACCAAGGCTTGCTCAAAACTAAGCTGAAATATGATTGTAAGTAAGTAGTATGGCACGTCTCTATGGAGGATTGCCTTGTTAATGTCAGCCTGAAAGTGTTCCAGGCAAATCTGTTCAGAAAAAGAGCACAGTATGTACGAGCCTCTCTAATCTAAAGGAGCCAGGATGCTTCTTACAGGTATGCAGGGAACATATGCTGAAAGAGGAAAACAAAGGAGATCGTGATCATACAGCAATCAGCTGAATAAACAAGGATGCTGTGGACAAAAGCCTTTCATCACTTAAATGATCACAAAGAGTGCAAATTAAGCCCCTGCTTTGAAAAGGCTTTATTAATATATTTTGGCTTTTTTTTTATTTTTACCTCTAATGACATTGTTTTGTTTTAATTAGAAGTACTATTTAGGGGGACGTGACAGACACACTGTAGCTCATGCAGACAACATGCAGAAGTCTTAAGAAACTAATAAAAAGTCTTAATAAACTGTGATTATTACAAAGTATCTTGATAAAAAAGAAACTCAGACCCCTAACCCCCCAAAATCCAACCTGATTGTGACAGTACGTTTGCCAACTGTTAACATGGGAATGGGCCAGGATTCATCATTTAAAGTAATACCTAATTAATGCTGTTTTGCAACAGATGTCAAGCTTTTTTTTTTCCTAGTCCTGCATGCATATAACTTTTACCTCGTATTACACATGTCCTCTGAATCCCATCTCTGACCTCTGCTTTGGTGCAGCCCAACCAGAACTTGCCATGAAGGAATAGCTGAGGATTGCCCTGATGTTCAGAGGCACAAAAGTCAGAGCAGCCAGCAGCATTCTGGGGACCAGAGCTGAGCCCTGGGGCTGCCATGGGGTGTGTAATACACCATCTGGGTCACAGCCAGTTGCTTGCTTCTGCTGCTCTAATTTAGCTCTGTGGCCTCCCAGGGTCTCAGGACAGCAGGAAGCCTAGGGCATAAGACTGTGATGATTATTTTTTCCTTGCTTTCATCCCTTTATGGAGCAGGCAGTTCTGCTGCATACTTCTGTGGCTTTCATGCCACTCGTGTTCCTCATAGGGGTGTGCAGAGATGCTGTTTGGGACCAGCCCATGTTTTAGGCAGGCAAAGCAAAGTGAGTTGCCCACAGCCTGCCCAGTGGTGCTGAACTGCATCTCAGCAGAGCTACTGCTGTGTCCCAAGCCCTCCACTGCAGGAGATTCTCTTCTGCAGTCAATTTGGTACAATTTGCCTGCCCCCCCCCCCCCCAATAATTTCCCTCTGCCACCCCAAATCTCTGCAGCCACACAGGCTGGCCAGGGCTGGCACTTGCAGTGCTGCTCACGACCATCTTCAGGGTTTATTTTTGTGCTTGCCAGGGACTTGCATTGCTGGCACAGTCATGTCAGCATGTGCTTTTCTACTGGAGCCACGTTTAGACAATGTGCAGGGGGATTATTCGTATGGGTGTCTAAGGAATTTTGCAGAGAAGTTTCATTTTAGAGGCTCAAACAGGAAAAAAAAACCTAACATAAATAACTAAAAACAGCCATAAGAAAAAATGACATGGAAAAAGGAGATGGAAACTGGAGAGACAGCAGAGTGCAATGATAGGGGAGGCAGCTCTGAAATGCTGCATGGTTTTGTTTTCTCTCTCATCTCATCTGCTGTCTAACCTGCAGTGCTCCCCAAATGAAATAACACACACAGCTCAATTTGTGGAATTAAGGAGAGCAAGTTTTGAGGAGGATGTGGCCCTATACATCTTACTTTGCATAGGGCCCCAAAAATCTAGGGATAACTAAGCCACAGGGATAACAAAGTGGAATGAGACACAAAAACAGGCAACAAGGGATGCTCAGCAGGGCAGGGCAATGTATTTTGAATATATTTAAAACAAAGTACACTAACAGAAGGCATGTGTGCATGTGTCTGTATGCACACACCTGAACTTATCCAAAATAAAATTCCAAGCAAAATGTTGCCAGGGTGACCATAGATTTAAAAGCTTAAAAAAAAACCTCGTAGTTTCCTTCTCCAGACTTTTCTCTGCTGCTTTTTTTCACCTGTGGAAGGGAGGTGACACAAAAAATGAAGCCAACCCATCTTATGTGGTTCTTTTACAGCCTGACAGAACTAGTTAAGGCTGATATGAATGAACTCTCTTGTTTTGATTAACTCTCTTGTTTTGGTTTGGTTTTTTTATTGCTGCTTTTA
>JANHGL010006924.1:0-11811 GCA_024611195.1 Ceyx melanurus
GGTGGGCAGGGGCCGAGGGGGGGGGGATTCAAGCGTGCAGTGGGGTGGGCAGCAGCAGTGCCGGGGGTGGGTGGAAGGGGAGGGGCTGGGGCACTGAGTGGGGTCCCTCAGAAGCCCAGGGACCCCTTCCTTGCCCTGCAGCCCTTCACTGAGACCGAGATGATTGGCTTCACCATTGGCTCCATCTCCTCCCTGCTGTCCCTGTGCTCACGGGTGCCCCAGATCTACACCAACGTGAGTGCTGTGTGGGCAGGGCAGGGCAGCAGCCTGTGCTGTGTGGGCAGGGCAGCAGCCTGTGCTGGGGACACCATGGGCTCTGGAGGTGGATGGAAGAGGGGGTGGAGGGATCCTCTCCCTGCTCACAGGTCCCAGGTGCCCATCTCTGTTCATAAGGGACTGGTTTTCCATATTTCTGCTCTGAAACCTGATTCATTTTTCTCTGTTCCCTTTAACACACCAATATTTTCAGAGTGGGGCTTTGATTTTTCCTTATTTACAAGCAAAAAGGGGAACTCAAAGGCTCTTGGCATTGAGTCACCTCCTTTTACCCCTCTCTGTTTTGAGGGAGGGTGGTTAATACTATTTCTAAGGGGAGACTGGGGAGAGCTGCATCCAAGCTCCTCCCTCCTGGCCCCTCTTCTTCCAGTACAAGAGGAAATCCACCGTGGGGGTCTCCTACTCCCTCTTTGCCCTGGTGATGCTGGGGAACTCACTCTACGGCCTCAGTGTCCTGCTGAAGAACCCTGAGCCAGGGCAAGGAGAAGGTGACTATGTCCTGCACCACCTGCCCTGGCTGGTGGGCAGCCTGGGTGTCCTCTCCCTCGACGTGGTCGTATCCTTGCCCCCTCTCCTGGGATCACATCCCACTGCCTGGGGGTGGGTGGCACTGGGCAGGAGTGGGTGGGTTGGTGCTGCTCACTGGTAGCTTGCCAGGGAGCAAGTGATGGAGCACTGAGCTCTGTGCCCTGGTTCCACCTCTCCTGGCACCAACAGGCTTTGTCTGGGGGGTGACTTGACACATCTACCCTCTGTTGGGAGAAGCCTTAACCTCCTCTCAGATCTCCTTCCAGTTCCTCGCTTACAGGAGAGGAAGACCCAGTACCCACGAGGAGAGGGATGCCCTTCTCAGTGAGCCAGGTGCCAGCCTGGAGAGCTGACAGAGGGAGCTGCCCCGGGCACACAACAGGGTGACAGAGAGGAGGAGTCTGAGCAGAACCCTGGGCAAACTGGCACATCCCTCCTGCTGGCTTCTGGGAGAAGAGGAGCTGAGGCAGGGGGTGAGGTGCTGTGCTGCTCAGGCACTGAGGTGGCAGAGGGTGCCCCTCTGATGCCATCGGGACAAACAGGGAATGATTTGGTACCTCCAAAGGTTGCTCTTTGCTGCTCCTGCACTGAGCCTGGTCACTTCTCTACCTGCTGCCTCTGGAGGGGGAGCTGGAGCTTCCTCAGTGTTGGCAAAGGTGGGCTGTGGGGAGGGGACAGAGGTGACCCCCCGTGCCAGAGGTGGCACCAACTCTGAGCCTCCCAGCTCCACCACTGAGTTCCTTCTGGAAGACACAGCAGTGACCAAAGGAGCAGAGAAACCAAAGTGTTCCAATCCCCACACGTCTATAAAAGAAATCCTTGCTCCACCTGCCTCCTTTGGCTTCATTTTGCTGTTCGTGTGGCACCTCCTGCCTCCTTCCTCGTGCATCTCCCACTCTCCAGTCCTCTGGCTGTTACTGGGTTGGGTTTTTTTGCCTCACCCCCACTTGAATGGTGTGGGTTCCCTGGGGAAGCTGCTCTACCCCTTTCTGCCTACTGCAGAGGTTGGGACCCAGGAGGCTGCTCCTCCCAGCTTGCTGTTCTCAGCCCTGCCTTCTCTCATTGATTAATTTATCCCCCAGTTGATTAATTTATCCCCCACGCTGATGAGTTTATCCCCCTCAATGGCTGCACATCAGCAGGGGGCTCCTTGAGGAGCAGCAGGGCCCTGGAAGAGCTGCTGGGGGTGGGGGGAGAGTGATGGCACCACCCTGAGATGGCTCCTGCCCCTGGCTGAGCTGGTTGCCCTGGGAGGGGAGCAGCTCAGTCTCCCTGGACACAAGAGGAAAATACCCAGACCTCCAGGAAAAAAAACACAACTTGTCCCTTTGAAAACAGGGATCTTTCCAGTCCCTCTGAACTCATCTCTTTCTTCCCTTTCTCTCCCTCTCCATGTATTCCCTGCTGCCCACCCACCACCCCTCTCAGTGCCTGGGCTGGGCTCAGCACTATTCCATTAATTTAAGAGTCTTGGGCTGGTCCTTAGCAGGATGTGGAGAAATTTCAGAAAGATGGGTTTTTTTCAGGCTCTTTGCTCCCTCTCCACTAAGCTGTGGGCTTTTTCACCCTGTTAACTGGCAGCTCTTGGGGGTGAGGGGGCTGCTCCACTCGTCCTGGGGCCAGCAGCTCTCCTCCTCTCCTGGGAATTGCAGAAGAACAATCCAGATCCAGGGCAGAGACAAAAACCTTTAGCCTGTGACAGCTGGAAACAGGCAGGAGGGACCACACCTCTCCCCCCTCCTGGGCTAATTCCCAAACTCACCTCCAGCTTCCAGAAGGGCTCCTCCAGGATCAGAACCAGGAGACAGTGACAATCCCAGCGTGTTCCTGGGGGGGCTCCCTGGGTCACCTGCAGATGGCTGGATGAGAAACAGGTCACGTTAGAAAAGACTAATTAAAGCAGGTTAATCAATCTTCATGCCAAGGGCTCGGTTTGCACAGGCTCAGCTGCAGGTTGATTCCAAGGAGGGGCCCAGGGGGTTTTTGCCTCCCCAGCTGTGCCGGGGTTGGTTGGTCCAACCAAAGCACATCTGGAGCTGTGCAAGGTCCTTCTGACCACCGAGGGGTTCAAGTCTCAGTGAGGTTCACAGATCACCCCTGGACCAAGCAGAGCTCTTGGGGGGGCACTGCTGGTTGGAACCACCCACCTCAAACTGCCACCTGAACCACCAGCTTCAACACCCACCCCCAGGGAAGCTGGATCAATCCTGCTCCTCTAAACACATCTGCTCCACACTTGCTGGGTGCATCCATCCCAGCAAAGGACAGCAAGGTGCCAGTGCCAGCACCATGGAAGGACAGCAGGCTGCTGAGGGACAATCCCTTCCCCTCCAGGGCTGTCCCAGGCTGCCCAGGGCAGGGCTGGAGTCCCCGGGACCCCTGGAGGGGTTTCCAAGCCCCCCCTGGAGCTGTGGAGCTGAGGGACAGGGGCAGTGGTGCCCTGGCAGTGCTGGTGGATGGTCGGACTCCATGAGCTTAAAGATCTTTTCCAACCTAAAAGATTCTATGATCTGATGGTGTGTGGAATCCCACCACAGGCATGTCCCACACTGGCCACCCTGGAGGCTGCTGCTCTCACCTGCGTGTTCTGTGTGGGGATCTGCAGCACCAGAGCCAGGCTGTTGTGGTCGAAGTTCTCGTCGAGGGCCAGGAGTGCCCCGTGCACCCCGCTCTCCACGAGGTTGTTCGCATACTCCCGAAGCCCGATGGACTGGATCCAGTGAATGACCTGGTCATTGGTCCAAACCAACACGTCTGCAAAAGAACCATGGCATGTTGGCTCAGCCCACACTCTCTGATGTCCCAGAGCCCTTTCACACCTCTCCGGGGGTGGTGATGGGGTGAAACCTGATCCTAGGGCTTTCCCTCCCGAGCCAGAGGTGCTGGGTGCCAGGAACAGCTTCACTGCAACTCACTGAACTAAAGGTTGAAATACCAGCCAGAAAACAAGGGTGGAAATTAATCCTGAGCACTCACGGCTGCTGCTCTAATTAGGGGCATTATCAATAATGAGATGTAATCTAAGCAGCAGCCAGATGCACAGGGAATCTCAGGACAGCCAACAATGAAGGGGAGAGATGAGCAAGCTGGCAGGTGTCCTGAACTTCTGAAATGGGCAGGAAAAGGTGATCTGATGGTTGGTCTGGATCTTTTCTATCTTGACACCCCTTCCTCCCTCCTCATGCCTGACTCAGATAAGTGGCATAAAAACATCTGAAACAACCTGTTGAGGAAACACCACAGGGAGGTCACCCCAGGAGAACAGCCCGGTGGGCAGGGCTGCTCAGGAATAACCATTTTCTCTTTTCTCAGACACCATCACTGGGCATCTCTTGGGAGGTTCCTCATCTCCTTTTCCAGAGCTGGGTTGTGTACACTGTTGCTGACCTTTGATTTCGTGCTGGGTCTCTTCTCGCCTCCTCTCCAGCTCCTTGCGGTCGTAGTTGAGCCTCTTCAGGCACATGATGCCATACTGCAGGCTGGTGCTGCAAGGACATGAGGTGTCACCCAACCCTCAGGAGGGCTTAGCATGGGGCAGGTGGCTTGGAGGGTCCCACAGAGGGATCCACTTCCCTGCTTGCTCTTCATGTGCCCAAGGGATGCTTCAGGTCAAGGTTGGGTCAGGACAGACACAACCCAAAGGGAAGATCTTAGCTGGAGAAGGGTAATGTCCCTCCTTTCCATGGTAATTCCCCACTCCATCAGTTTCAGCCCGTTCTACCTGCCTGAGAGTGCATGGATCCAAAAAAAGTTACTCTGTGGCTGGAGAGGGAAAGGAGAACCAGCCCATGGGGGCTGCTCCAGCCTCAGGAGTTCATCCCCAGAGCAGGGAGAGCCCTGGCAGGCCCATGGACACAGCCCATGGATTGGCATGGATGATGGAGCCCCATGTCAGGGCTGGATACTGGTCCTTGAGCAAGGTGATTGAGATGGCATAAGCATTCTCCAAGATGGGTGGCCAAGGTGGGACAAGCCTTTATTTTTGCCTATTGTTTGCTCCACAGCCAGGAGAGGGCTTGGTCTTCTGCAGTTTTTCTGCAAGGATCATGGTGATGGAGAACGCCTGTCCAAATGAGCTGCCCCAGGCCAGGTGGCTGAGTTCAGCCTACAAGAGCCAACCTCCAGCACCAGGACAGGGGAGAATCCCCCCAACTGTCCCATCCTCTGCTCCATGTTGTAACCCAGGGACCCCTGGAGGAGAGGACTCACCGGTGGAAGCTGTCCACCATCTTCAAGTGCACTCTGAGATCTTTCTTAGTGAGGTGGTCAAGCATCCGTGCATCAACAAGACACTCCATGAAGTAGCTGCGATACTGTGGGAGACCCAAGCTGGGCAGCCACTCATTCCCAATCCACTCATGGTTCATGTCCCCATAGGCCAGTGTCTGTGGAAAAGCAAACAGAGAAGCTAGGGAGAAACCAGGACTTGGTGGAGACTCCCAGGAGATCAGTGACAGCTCAGTGATGCAGCCTGGGGGTCCCTGTCCTGAGGACCAAACCTAGGTCAGAAGAGTTGAACCCTAGTTTATACTGAAAGAGATGGAGGGAGGGGTCCTGCTGGCCATGGTCTGTGTCCTGCTGATGTCCCTCAAGGAGACAGGGCAGTGGCCAAAAGACAAGACTAAGGGATGGGTAGACTTCATAATCAGCTTCTTCTGGAGAAAGCACACTCATGAAAGCTGAAACAACTAAGAAACAGGTTTCATTCCATTCCCAACTGATTCTTAAGAATCTTAGAAATCACCAAAAAGGATTTACTTGAGGACTTCCAAATGAAAAAAAAAAAAAAAAAAAGGTCATACTGGGGCAGAAACCACCCACTTGCTTTCACTGCAGCTGATTCTGGGCTAACAATGAAAAACAAAAAAAGTAAAATATCTGAGAGTGATAAAACCAGCCAAGCTGGATCCAAGCAGGACTCTTTCCAGTTCATGACAATGTTCTATCTCCTGAACTGGGGCCTAAAAAAAATAGATGAGAACTAAATGTCTGTCCAGTTTGAAACCTGCCTGCTGTGCAGGGTGGCTGGTCACTCTGGGGTGGGGATTTTCAACGCAGGATCTCCCACACAGGAGGTCCCATAAAAAAGTCACTCTGCCTAAAGGATGGTGCTTGCTGGGGGGTCCCAGGACTACCCTGTCCTTGAATGATGGCTCAGAAGGGCAACCCCGGGGTGCAGGTTCAGACTCCAAGACTTGACCAACAGTGATGCCTCAAGCTCATTCCCCGGGCTCCCCGTGATGTCCCTCCCAGAACCACCCCAGGTACCGCCCGCGGAAGAGGGTGACACGGGGACCTCACCTGTGCCCAGCTGCCCTCCTCTGTGTCCTAAGGGTGACACATGCAGCATGTCAACAGAAAGGACAGGTAAAGTCAGTACCTGGTGGCCCCCACACCGTGGAAGTGCATGGTGAGCGTGGGGCCCCTTGGCTTGGTGTCACCCAGAAGGGATGGGGGTTGGTCTGTAGGAGCTCAGCCTTGTCCACAGGGTGCTGGGGACACCCCAACCCCACTGGGTCTGGGGTTCACCCCATCAATGATGAGGTGATGGGGACACTGGGACTCGTACATCTTTCATGGGAAATGTGGGTAGTTCTTGGGCCCTCCAAAGGCAGATGGGATATTTTCTTTTCTAGGGAGAAATCTAAACTTCAGCTCATGGGTCACAACCCCCCTGAGGGACTGACCAACCCAATTTGCTGATTTTGAAGCTGTTTCCTTCCTTGAACCTGTGCTGGTTTTGCTCAACTTCAAAACACTTGCCAAGGGCAAGCGTCACGGCCTGGCTGAACCTCTGAGCTCTTCCTCCCTCAAAGACAACTGCTGCTTCCAGGTCTGTACTACTGAACCAGCAGACAAGAGCTTCACTAAAACGAATAATTCACATTAAAAAATCCAAAATATTGCTCCTGCTCCGAGGCACGGTTGTGGGGTCATGAAATACAGAGAGGGGAGCATGGATACATCTCTCCAAAGGAGCCAGAGCTTTCAGGAGCCTGGCCCCATCCCTCCAAGGGACCCCAGGCTATCAACCAGTGGCAGGGACAGGCACTGGGGACAATATTTTTGGGTGTACTAAGGCCAATGGGAGGTTAGTGACTTCTCTGGGTGAAGAAGGACCACTGTGGGATTAAATCATGCACGTATCTTGAGATCACTCTTGGTTTCTGTCTTTTGTTTCTCTCCTCTAATTCACAACCCTCATGACCAACAGACAGCCTGCTCTAGAAACACAACAAAACCCCCCGGGGTGTGACAAAGGGAAACACATCCGATGGTTTGTAAGCCAGTTTTAGAAACTGTTGGGATATTAAAGGTTGAGAGATGTTTTCCAAACAGGTGCATGGTGCTGGCCAAGAGCTGACACATGAGATGCAGCAAAGATCCCCTTCCCTCCCAGGGTTTCACGTGTTGCTTCACGCCTGGAGCTCTGTGCACCAGCAGCCTCACCGTCTTGGTGGAAGTTGGCATGTTCTCCATCTCCTCGTGGGTGACCCAGACATTTCCAGAGGACTGCAGGGAAAAGAGCAGAGGGGTTGGGTTAAACCACCACGGAGCTGTGGGCTCAGAGCACAACCACACTGGAAACTGAGCCTGGCTCAGGCTGATGGAAGATCAGGCCACCCTTGATCTTGGAGCTCTACAGGGGACATCTTGCAGCATCCTTGAAGGTCAGGCTGGTGGCACCTCAGCACCCATGGGGTCCATGAGGCCACAGGGAGTGCGGCATGGACCATTGGCCTTTGGCTGCCTTTATCCTTTGGAGTGTCTCTGAGAGCTGTGACCTCAGCCATGGCCATCAAGGGGGACACCACACTTGGGGACCTTGTTTTCTGCTGGCTGCATTTCTACAGATGTGTCTTGGCATCACTGAGGCACCAATAACCCCTCAAGGGGTCTGGGGACCAGCACAAGACACCTACCCAGGGCAAGGCTGGGGTCTGCAGCTGCTCTGACTTGACCTGGGAATTTCAGGTGGTCCCAGGACAAGGCTCCTACTAAAGTGATGGAGAAAGTGGCTGCACTCAACAGACCTGGTCCTGCACATCACACCTCTGCTCTCTGGGTGGGGTTTTATCCTCCCCAGGGCAGACAACCCCTGCCAACCTTCCCACTGACAACTTCTGAGCAGGACAAGAGCCTTTGCTGGTGCCTGGAGGCAGGAAAGTGCTTCACACTCGATGGCTGCGTTTGAACTTTGTGCCTGAGGACAAGGGCCTGCTGGTTTGACTGGTCTATGAGGGAACATCACCCCCTCCACAGCCACACCTGCCTCTAACTCCGGCACTCCCCGGTGGTCCCAAGGAACTGGGGCATCCTGCCCCATGGAGGCTCTGCCTTGGGCGGGGGGAGAGGGTGTCTGCAGCACTTACGGTCCGTGAGGTGGGCGGTGCCGAGGGGCTGGTGAGTGAGACCATCTCCTGGATGGCCAGGCGCAGCTTGAGCCGGTGCAGCGCGTTGCTGATGCCGATCTCCCGCTGGATCTCGGTGTCCGACAGGGCTGACATGATGGCCCCGCTCTTCACGTTGGCGCGGCACGCGGCAACGTACCAGGCTGGCATCCCCACCCACAGCTGCCGAAACAGGGCACAGCCAGTGACTGCCCAGCTGACCTACCCCAATGTAGGAGCAAGGCCGCCCTGGTTGAGGCTCAACAGCAAAGCTGGATGCCCAACGGGGGCTCCTTTGTACCTCTCAGGGGTGGCCTGCGGGCAGCCCAGAGCCTCTGTATTTGATGGAGACAGCAGAGGGGAACAGCAACCACTGAGCCTTGACAGGCTCTATGCTCAACTCAAACCACAACTCTACAGAGTGTGTGAGGGATCTGGGGATTTGCTCTGCTCCCCTGGGTTTTGCAACTACAGACCAAGCCTGGTTGGACCCCAGGGTGCTGCCCAGGCTGCTGCCTGGGGAGCTCACAAAGAATCGACCGTGTCAACAGAGTCGTTGGCACATGAGGACGACGCAGGGGCACCTCCCAGGGGCGCCTCACCTCCAGCCAGGAGACAACGGTGGGCCCATCCCAGTGAGCAAAGGGCAATCCTTTCCTCCGAGCCTCTTCCAGCAGTTCGTGCCTGGAGGGAACAGAAGCAGAATCATAGAATCATAAAATGGTGGGGGTTGGAAGGGGCCTCAAAAGATCATCAAGTCCAACCCCCTGCCCCAGCAGGGGCACCCAGGGCAGCCCACACAGGAATAGATCCAGGTGGGGCTGGAAGGTCTCCAGAGAAGGGAAACTCCACAGCCTCCCTGGGCAGCCTATTCCCAGCTCCAGCACCATCACAGACAGGGAATTGTTCCTCATGTTGAGGTGACACCTTCTCTGCCCCAGTTGATCCCCATTGCTCCTCGTCCTATTGCTGGGCACTGCAGAGACGAGATTGACCCCTTCCATCTGACACCCACCCCTCAGATATTTATAGATATTCATCAGCTCCCCTCTCAGGCTTCTCAAGACTTAACAGCACCAGGTCCCTCAATCTTTCTTCACAGGGGAGATGCTCAAGTCCCTTCATCATCCTCGGAGCCTCCACTGGACTCTTTCCAGAATATCCCTGTCTCTCTTGAACTGGGGAGCCCAAAACTGAACACAATATTCCAGGTGTGACCTCACCATGGCAGAATAGAGGGGGAGGAGAACCTCCCTATACCTTCTGGACATAGATTTTTTAATGCACCCCAGCATATCATTGGCCCTCTTGGCCACAAGGGCCCTTTGTTCTCCCATGGATAAGTGGGAGCTCTGGAAAGTGAATAGAGACCAGTGGCAGTAAGAACCAGCTGGTAGCAGAGTATTAAGAAGCTAAAAGGACTCAAGAGAGGCTGAAGGTGAGCAGTCTTTCCAGCACCACCCAGTCCCAGGCCACACCAGCTCAGGCAGTGGCCAGGACATTTCCTTGCTGGGTCAGGGAAGGAGGTTCACTCACTTCTTCCGCAGCCGACGATCCTTCTCAGCCTGAGCACCCAGCTTGCCAAGTCCCAGAGGGTCCTGTATGCCAACCTCCACATCGGTCAGCATCACTGCTGGGCAAGAGAGACATCCTCAGGTCAGCCAAGGCTTCAGTGTGGGCACTGTCACAGTCTCCGTGCCAGCATGTTGGGGATGCACAACTACATCACAGGAGGTGGCAGTCTCCACATCCAACCCCACCCTCAGAAACCCCCTGCATCCCTGGGAAGCCCGAGGGGATCTCCACTTGCAACCTCTCCCATTTCATGATGCTCAACATAGAAGCAGGAAAGGATTTAGGAGTGGAAAAGCAACTCCTATCGAAGGGCCGTGCAAAATCACAAGGGTGCCATTGGGGAGGAAGCAGATTTGGGGACATTAAAGATACAGTGATGGGGGTTGGGGGGGTCACTATCCTCCCTGAAGCTCTTTGAAGAGCATTAAGAGGGACACCCTGCTCAGGCCAGAAATGGCCATGGGGCAGAAAACACCAACTGCCCCGAAGCTGCAGGAAGCCCAGAGCCCAAACATCCCCAAACCAAAGCAGGGGGGTCCCCACTCCTCTTCCTATCACTCCACCAGCACCCCAAAGCCGGGCAGTGCCAGGGGGTGTGGGGAGAACCTGGCCCCAGAGAATGCCCGCCTGGCATGCACAGGAATAGGGCTGCTCACGGACCCTGCCCCGTGGCCCCTTCTCTGCTCAGCTGAATCAAACGACCCTTCTCTTTTTTCCCGAACAAGCGCCCGATGGAGGATTTGATCCCCTTCCTCTTGGAGCCCTTGTGCAAGGAGTCCTGGCTGCTGCTGCTGGGGTTGCTGGCCTGCTCCTCCAGCGAGCTGGGGATGGATGGGGAGAGGAACAGCAAAGCCTTTCGGTTATTCCCGAGGGGGTGCAAGCCGTGGCAAAGCCCCCAGCCCGTCCCCCCATCCCCCGCTTGCCCCGTGTCAGTCCTCAAAGCATCAGAGCAGGAACCAGTGGGAGATCCAGAGGTTGCTCCACATACCTCTTGCCATCCTCCTGACTTAGTGTGGGGTGTCCCAGCTTCTCCAGCCTCAATGTCCTGGGGGAGGATGGTGGGGATGTCTCACATTTGATGGTGGTTTTATCTTCTCGGCTTTCATCCCGAGCTGCAGGTGACTGAACAAGCAGAGAAGCCGTGAGACCGGGCGGCCAAAGCCCAGCTCCATCCGTGCCCTGCTGCCTGCCTCTCTCTTGCTCCATGGAGACATGGCCAAAAGAGCCCCCAGGGCCCTGAGGCTTTGCCACGCTCCAGGATTGGCCCGAACTAGAGCTCTGGCAATGGCTCGAGATGCCCAAGCAGATGGGGAGGATGTGGCTGTATGGCCAAGATCCTGGGGACAGTGAGGAGAGAGGATGCAGCCCCATGGTCCAGGTCAGGGTGTGGGGACAGAAGCTGCTGGCCCTCAGCAGAGAGCTTGGAGGAGCACGGATGGGAATGTCCCAAAGACACCATGTCACCAGAGGGGACACATAATACTTAAGGACCCAGGGGCATTCTGAACTTCCCCGTGTCCTGCCAGACCCCCCAGGCTGCCAGGTGGCACATCTCCCAGCACCTTACGGGATCCCCATGATCCCTGGGGTCCCAAGCTCCATCCCGCGCCTGCTGCACCCTGACCTGGTGTGGACAAAGCCAGAAGCAGGCTGGAAAAGGGGCTTGGACAAAAACCAACGGGATGGGAGCCACTCACTAGCAGTTTCCTCCGGTGCTTCCTCAAGTCGCTGGGCTGATTGCAAGGGGGAAAGCGAGAGAGACACAGAAAGGGGGGCAGTTAATGGAGAACTGATGCAGAGCAGTCCCAGGGCCAGGCGTGCCAGGCTGGGAGACAGCAAATGTGGGCACCCCCTCGTTCCACGTCACCCTCCTGCACACCCAGGTGGATGCTGGGGCACCGTTCCCACCCCAGGCACCCATGAGCACACCCCAGCTGGTCGTGTCCCCCCCCCCCCCCCCCGGGCCCCCCCAGGGGCCCCCCCCCCCCCCCACCGCCTGGTCCCCCCGCGGGCCGGGGCCCTGGCGGGGCCACCAGCGGGG
>JANHGL010006925.1:0-11406 GCA_024611195.1 Ceyx melanurus
ATAAATAATCTAGCAATAACATTTCCATGTTGTTCATACACAAGTGAAAAGTAAATCAGAAGTTTCACAGTGTAGTTTCTTCTACAAAGCTGGCTTTAAATTCAAGTTCCTAGAAATACTAAACCAGCTTAAAGCACAAAAGTAAGCAGAAAATAACACTTTAAGCCTAGTTAATCCACATTATTGACCTATGTACTCAAATAAATAAATAAAATTATGCAGTCCTTTAATCATCTGTGGAGCTGGTCATTCATGAGAGAGGTCTGAGCCAAAGATTAGCTACTGTGCTATTTTTTTTTTGCCATTTCTGAGGACAGGTTAAATGGATTTATGTTTTATTTTGTGAAGAGACTACCTACTTAACCTGGTTTGGTTGGTTGGTGGGGTTTTTTTTGTTTTAGATCCCTTTTAGGTACCTCAGAAGGTGGTAATAATGCAATGGCATTAACAGTGCAAATAAAATATGTCACATAATAGTTGCCTTAAATGAGTGTACTGTCCTATGCATTAATCTTCTCCCACAAAGTATTAACTCATTTTTTGGTACTTTCAGAGTTTCTACAGAAGGAGTTAATAATAACTAATGTGAATATTGTAGGCAGTGGCTCACACAGAAAGCTGGTTACTGGGATGAGGTTGTGTGTGATCTGCTTGTCACAGAGCATCCCACAGCAGCTACTGGGACAAAGATATCAGTGGATAGACTAAGTGATTTATAATATTTTATGTGGGATATTCCCATCTTCTTCATTATGTAAATTATTTCTTGACTAAACATACCTGATGTGCTGTCAACTGCTTTGCTACCAGAACAGAGACCAACAAGAGTTTTCCTTCAACAAGGACATTACTCCTGGTCCCTTTTGACTGCTCATCTGCAGATGATTCTATTCTGTAATCTCATCTTCTATCTCTCTCCAGCTTTCAACCATATTTGACAAGGTTTTCCTGCATTATCAGGGACAGCAGATTGGCCATGTAAATCTCATTCTTTAGGAAACCAGTTTGAATTTGCATTATTTGTTTTCTAGCATCATTTGCATTTATGTAGCAAACTTACTATGCAAATATTAGGCTATCAGCACTTCAGATTTTGACAGGCAAATAATAATTTTTATGCACAGGCAAAAATAATTGTCATGCACACTGGACCTACTACGTGCAAGTTACACCTTGTAACCAAGAGACTGAGCAGGTAGAACTTTAGGAGTATTAGGAAAACCTCCATCCATGTCAAAATGGGTTTCTGTCTGCTGTTCTCATTATGGACAGAATGCCTTTAGAACCACATCTCAAATAAAACAGGAGGAGGGGAGTCCTAACCTCATAGTTAAGTGAGGTTAGTGAAATAATCTTAATTTCATCGTGAAAAGTTGACTGTTCTATTAAATATTTACCTTTTGAACAGCATGTGAGTGTGTAATCTGAGATTTCATAGGTTGGTTTAACTAATGACACGCAAATGATGCCATTGAAATGTGTTTGAGAGGAGGTTGCTTGCCAGAAATATGTGTGAGCAGGGCTGTTGTCTTCAGCTGAGTTTGTTGTTATTAATGTTTCCCCAAAGCCTTTGCCATGCATCAGGAACTCAAACTTCTATTGTTTTGAGATTAAATTTATCATTCTTCCAATCAAAATAAGAAAAAGCAGGAAGGATTATGAAGAACACGACTGTCATCTTCTCATCAAAGCTAAAGAAAACCAAGTTAGGCAAGAGCAACAGAACAAATAAAGGCAAATAATATTGTCTTTATCTCCCTCCCTTGGAAAAGCAACAAGTGGCTAGCAGCAAACTCTAAGTACAGGAGAAAATCTAGCTTGCCAATTGTTGCTTCTTTTGCCCTCATGGTGTACCAGCCCATCCATACAGCAGAGCTGGGTTTTGCTAAGTGTAGACCCTGGAAGCAGATTGAAAGGAAAGAAATTATATAAATTAACACTAGACTTCTCCAAACATCTAAAAATTTAAGGTAATTATTGGATTATTCTTAAATTTAAAACAATATACTTATTCTGCAGGATAATTAGGCTGGTCTGGGTGACAATGTCAATAAGTTAATATTCAGTGATTAAGTAAGTTGGTTGGTTTTTTTTTTAAAAAAAGAGGTAATCAGCTTACAAAACTTCTCTTTTTAAAATAATAGATTAAA
This sequence comes from Ceyx melanurus, assembly GCA_024611195.1. Classification (NCBI taxonomy): domain Eukaryota; kingdom Metazoa; phylum Chordata; class Aves; order Coraciiformes; family Alcedinidae; genus Ceyx; species Ceyx melanurus. Next base: position 2,151 of record JANHGL010006925.1, read on the forward strand.
TGGGTTACTTCTCCAGAACAGTATGATTCACTTGGGCTTGTATTTGTTTTGATATTAATAGGAGGGCTTAAAAGATAAAGTAAATGACAGAAACATTTAAAGGTTCTCTAGGAATGTCAAGAACTGCAACTTAATGCATGTAGCAACTAGTCTGTGTCACCCAATCTGTGTTTTCCAGGCAGTTCTGCAGAAATTTCTTTTGAGAGGCAGTGTTCATGGGAAATGCTGCCTTGGAATAGATGTACTGGGGGCTTATCCACTAAACAGCATCAGTTGAATAAAGGAAGATTAGTGAATAATTCCGAGGTACACACACCCAGATCAGCACAACTGTTGTCACAGAAGACTTAGAGGACACCAGCTTCTCTCCTGCAGCTTTTCTTTTCAACTTCTTTCTTATAAAATGCCTGGATGTGTCACAAGCCCTCACTTGGGTCTGTACTGATTTGGTTGCTTCAGCAATCAGGATGTATTGAGTAGCTGATAAGTCATTTTGCCTGCTCATTCTGATAGCAAAAAGAGATAAGACAGGTGTGGCAGCATCTGGGGGAATGAACACTAGAATGAGATTTCCAAACAGCAAAAGAGAAAAGGGAGATTTACTGGAAGATATGATGTGGTGAGGGGGTTCAGTGTTTTTCTAGGCTACTTAGGCTGGTTTGCATGTATAATAGGGGAGAAAGTACTTGCATGGCTGCAAAACAGCAGTTGATCAGAATGAGATTGATCCTCAGCATTAGTATCAGATGTTAAAACCAAAAATCACATTTCAACATAGAGAATCTCAACATAGAGAACTGAGAATGGGCTGCCCAGGGAGGTGGTGGAGTCCCCATCCCTGGAGGTGTTTAAAACCCTGTGGCTGTGGTGCTGGGGGACATGGTTTAGGGACCCTGGCAGTGCAGGGTGAATGGTTGGACTTGATCTTAAAGGTCTCTCCCAACCAAATGATTCTATGAGAAAGAACAGAGCCTATGAAATCTCCATCTCTGGAGACTCAGTGCTCATCTGGAGAGGCACTTGGGGAACACAGATTCACTTTGAAGTTAACCCAGTGCTGAACTGGAGGTTGGGTTAGTGTGGCCTCCTGGGAATACATCCAACCAAAATTTTGCTATGAGACTTTGGCTTTTGATTCATCAGCTTCCTGAAAGTGTTGGGCACCTCTTAAAAGAAAACCATATAAATGAGGGTCAAGGGAGTTGCAATGATGTAGTCTCAGTGAAGGGGTTGGAGATGGAGGTGGATTTAAACTCTAAGGTTCCATTGTTTTAGGATCCAGGAAAGATTTGAAAGAGGTAAAACTTCTAAGAAGTTGGAAATACAAAAAAGCAGAGAAATAAAAAGCTTTTTGCAAACTTAAAAGTACATAGATCTGAGATACTGAAAATCTACAGGAGCCTCTAATCCTCTGATACTGCTTTTCTGTTTCCATCTTCCTAGAAGTTTTAATTAGGGGGAAAATAAATTTCCATGGGGAAGTTTTTTAATCTGTATTTTTCCCATGATCCTGACAGTGGGATGTGGGTTGAGAAGACACTGACAGAATTGTTGAGGAAAATGGAGATTCTCCATTAAGATCACCTGCAGGAGGATGGGATCCCAAACTGAAAGTGGGTGGCAATTTGGGGTGCCACTCCCATAATCTTCAGTGGCATGTGCTGGACTTCTCTTTGCTATTTCCCTTCATTGGGAAATCTCTGCACCTTGTTGCTTCATGTCTGTAAATGCAGAGCCATTCAGGATCATGTTTACCTTACAAGTTTGAAGAACTCAGCCTTTCAGGATTCTCACTCTGCAGGTTTGAAGATTTTTAGATTTTAGATTTTTTATTATCTTATTAGATTTTTCTCATGCTTCATCAGGATAAAAAAATCTAATCTTATTAGATTTTTCTCATGCTTCCTCAGGGTAAGTAGAGAAGATACTGATGAATTCCACTCTGGACCCCTTAGTGCCCAGCTATAAAAGCACCACTGAAATGTAATATAAGGCTGCCAAAGACTCACCATGTGCCTGCACAGGCTCACACAGACCTCTGCCTTAGCATGGGCTTGCAGAGACTTCCTTCTCCTTCACCCTTATGCAGCATCAACCCTCAAATTCTTGTTTTGCTGAAAGCTGCAGCTGTGGAGAATCTTTTTTTGCTGATATGTTGGCTTTTTAGAGGATATTCTTAGCATGTTGAAATGAAACTGCTGTTGGTACAAAAAGCTTTAAATATGAAACCAGGCTGAGGTGACGTGAGACTAGGATGACTTCATTGTTTTGCCAACTATATATATTCTTAGAAGGCCATTTTATCTTGGCTATGTACACGTGGAAGCTAATAAGTAATTTGTGTGTAGCTTTTATAGCACTAATGCTAGTTTATTATGGAATAATGATCACTTTTAAGAAAATATAAGAACCACCTGTCCATCAGTGTCCCATCTCTCCCACTGAAAAGGACAGCAACTGGCCTTATTTGGTTCAGATGGATCACTGAGTGGTGTTTAATCATCAGTGAGACCTGTCAAATTGCCTACAGTTTATTATATTTTGCTATAATTTCATCTATTTAGGGGGTTTGGACTGTTTGGATCTGTAACAATCCTTTCCAGCCGAAGCCGTTTTGTGATTCTGTGCTTATTAGCAAAAGTTTTCATCTGTTGCTGATGACCCATATGCAGCATTATTAGTAAATATATTTAAATTAAAATAAATATAAAAGTAAAGTAAATATTTTTAAATTAAAACTATCTTTTTACTAATAAGCTGGAATTAAATGGAAGCTGTGACACCACTGCCATTATCAATGGCCTGAAGTGTGCAGTTCTGTTAGTTCATTCTGGAGCAGGGTAACTTAAATTGTTATGTCTGGTCTGTCTTTCTTCATTAGCTCAGGGAGAGAGGGGAAAATTATGAGTAAAAAAGAGGGGCAAGAAACTGTAAAACTTTGATGCTTCCACAGAGTCAGCCTCTCTTGTTTCAGATCCTAATTATCTCAAATTTTTCTGTGTTACTGCTTCCAAGTAGAAGCCAGAATACTCTCTGTGCAGGTCGATGAAGATAATAACAGGCAAAAAAAAAGAGTTAGACAACTGACTAAAGTCTAATGGAAACTAACCATCTTCCCTTTGAAGCTGAGTGACATTTGAAAACCCCTGTCTTTGGGAGCTAGTTCCTGCTTGCTCTGCTGCACGTGCTTCATGTCTCAGAATTCAAATGACAAATGGCAATCTAAGTTACAGAGGACTCTCAAATATACCTACAATTGCTTTTGATTTTTTAACCTGAGGGTGGGCTGGGCTTTTAAATGCTGTCTGTCGATCAAGAGACTGTAGAAGTTGAGGATAACAAGATGCTGGAAGAGGAAAGGGTATAAATAGAAATGCCACTTCCTCGTTGAGAGGATGCCAAACTTGTGGTTGAACCTTTCAATGTGAGAGAGTTCACTGAGGTGCAGACTGCTGAAGAAACCAAAATTCTGAGCTCCAAGGGAGGGCATCCTCAGTACACACTGCAGACTGGACTGGGTATTTCTGTCCTGTGCAACACCTGTCTGCACTTCTTGGGAAAAGAAGATATCTTACCAAAGAAGATACCAGTGAAACTCAACATCAATGTAATTCCAGCACCAGCTCAGTGAAAGGAGAAAAAAAATATCTGACCTTTAAGTGCAACACCATTTATTTGGGCCCAGAAGAGGCTCAACATCATTTAAAAACGAAAAGTTTGCATAATGCTTTTAAACCAAGAGATATATGAGCCAGAATTGTAATTGCTTTAGAAAATGAATCATTTTCTCTCTTATCTCTTAATTAAAATACAGTTTTAAATTTCCTCTAGTTAAAACAAATTAATTCAGGAAATCTTGTGGCCTGTGTTTATACAGGAGGTTAGCTAGATGACATTGGTCCCTCTGGCCTTATCTATGAATATATTTGTAGTTCAGTTCTAATGAAGGATTTTTGGGGAAGGGGTTTTTGGTATCCCTTCCTCCTAAGGTCATGATTTTTTTTTTCAGAGCCATATTTCAGTTGTTTAGTTTGGTCTGTGCTCTCATCAGATGTCTGTCTGTTCAGTGTTTACCTTCATCCACCTTCCTAACACAAATAAATCAATAAATTAGGGATGGCTAAACTTGATAAGGTTGGGAACTCGTGGACCTGGGAGATATGTGAGAGTTAATTCATTATTTGGAATTGTAGAAAAGAATGAGTAACCTATGTGGATATTTATATAGGTAGTGGTGAAAGAAGCACACTGAAAACTTCTCTGGAAAACTATTTTATTCTAGTAGGCAACCTGGTGTGCAGCTGCCTAGAACTATTTTAACTCAAATAATACCAGTCTATTCCAAGATTCCTGGCTTATGCTTGCAGGACCATATGCCTGAAAATTTGGCAAGATGTTAGGCTTTTCATATTTGCCCTTTTTATTTTGTACTGGTTTTTAGTAGAGAAGAGCTGTGCATTAAAGTTCAGTTTACAAAGGCAATTTGAGCTGTGAACCACTATAGATATTGCTGCATTTTGGCATTCTTAAGAACTTACAACCTCTCAGAGCTAGATGTCAAAGTTCTAAGTAAAAAAATTTCATTGCTCTCCAGATGAGCTGTTCCTCTTCTTCCTTTCCTGTCAACATTTTTACTTTTTTGACCTTTTGGTCCTGATTTCAAACAAAGATTTCTTTTCATCTTGGGAAACTAAGAGGAAAAAAGTATATTCTGGATAGCATTAACAACATGACTTTAGTCTTTGGGGTTTTTTTTTTTGCATAGCAAATCTTCCAGGTGATTTCTCAGGACTGGTGTGTAAAGACAAGGAGTAAAAGATGGTTCCAGTGTTTCTTAAATCTCTGATGTAACTCTCAGCATGTTTATGCATACACCCAACATACACCATGAGTAATTTCAGTGACTTCAAGTAGCTCTGTCCCTTTGCTAATCACTGGCTACACTCTTCCTTCACACCCTTGAGGAGTCTTTGTTCAGCTTGCTGCAGATGGTTTGCATCCTCACAAGTTTCCATGCAGCCAGCCTACATTCCCTTGACAAAACCTGATTTTAGGGAGGAGTATCCTGTGGAGCCTTTCCTCCTGCATCCTTCGTGGAGTGTAGGGCTAGAAGGGAACAAAAGGTCATTCATCTTCCTTGTCTTGGCAGGACTGAAACCATTGATGACAGATGTTTCTTCAACCTACTTCTGAAATCTTTTGGAGGTGGACCACTGCTTAGAGAGAGCATTTCCTTATGTTGTTTCAACTACTTAAGGAGCCTTATTTCTGAACAAACTGATGTAGCCTAAGTGTGGGACAATTTAAACTTGCTTGCACTCTCACCCACAGCAAACATACCAAAACTATGTCCTCCTAAATGATCTATTAATCATTTTCACAGATTTCTGGGCACAGAAGAACTTAATGAGGTTCCCAGTGAGGTTGCCAGAGCCTGGCAGGGGCTGCCCAGGGAGGTTGTGGAGTCTCCTGCTCTGGAGATTTTCAAGACCCACCAGGATGTGTTCCTGCGTGACCTGTGCTAGATTCAGTCCTTGCCCTGGTACAGTCAAACCCAGGCAGTGTCTCTTTAAGTATTTGACACAGTTATTCCCAGGTTTTTCAGACCATTTCTCAATACTTCTCTCTTACCTAATGTTCAAAATTGTAAACTATATAAATGTGGCAATAATAAAAATGTCCCCTTTCCCAGGGAATCATATCATTTGCTTTCAGGAAGACTCAAGAGTTTTTCTTTTTCTATATAAAATATGATTTCAGTGATCTAATAATTATTTTTTTTACTTTGCTAGGTGACACAGTTGATGATCAAAATAGAGAGTCAAAGGATAAAACTTCATTTCCAGAGACCAGACCAACTTACAACCAACCTCCCCAGGTAGGAGACTTCCTTACCACACATGATGAAACTTGCAGAACAGCTCATTCAAGAAGCATGAATGTCCTGCAGGAGGTTTCCACATATTCACATCTTCCATAGACTGAGTTCCTACTCAGCCTTCATGTTATCTGTCACAAAAGAAGCTTTGCTAGTAATAGGATGGCACTATGATTAAGGCCACCAATACTGTTTTAATAAATAAATAGTAAGCAAGCTGGTGTGTAGGGTATTGCTGAGTGTCTGATTATATATTTGAAATGCACAAGCATGAAACTGTAGCTAGAATGTTAATGAACTGCACAGAAGCATTAGAGTCATGAGGAGTGATGGCAAAAGTCAATCATTTACATAAGTAATTGATTTCCCCAGCTATCATCACAAGTTACATGTTGTAAATGTCTGAATGTGATAGACTTCTATTTATTGTGTGTTTGCTTTCTGCTTCAGTACTGTGTGACTGCAAATCTGGACTTTTTCATCTAATTTATTGGCTATTTAATCCATGTATAACCCAAAGAGGGCTTTCCAGAATATTTCTGCATATGTGGTGCACACATATTTTCTTCTTCCACAGATTCACAGATATTAGGGGTACTTTATATTCTCTGATTTATTTTTTTTTAGTATAAGCCAGTTTTCCATCTAGTTTTAGGTATTTGCAACATAAAAGTGAGACATTTGGCTTGGACTTCTTGTGCTTTGTGGTGAGTTTGGGGTTTTTTTGCTTAACCTAGACTTTTTCTCTCTCTCATGCCTGAACTAACTGTGTCTCTGTCTGTCTCTTCTCAATGCCACTGTAATATTTGTTATTGCTAAGTCCCTTGGCATATTAGTGTGTGTGATAATGTTGCATCTTTGAGTGGTCACAGTGTGTGTGTCTGATCTGTAGTCTCCTTTTTTAATTTCCAATTAAAAACTGTCTGATGCAGAAATCTTTAATTCATTGTAAGTAATGAGGGATTTGCCACCTGAGAATGTGGAAGTAGGAATTAATCACAAGTGCAATTAGTTGCAAAATTTTATTCTGACTTCTGGATCCATGCACATCAGAGCCAAAGTGTTTTGCAACTGGAGTCCTGCAATTTTGAGGCAGTATAAAGGACAAAAACACTCGTTATCAACTGGCTTGTGACAACATCAGTTAAGACAGCATTTGGTAATAACTAAGTTCTTAATTCCAGGCTAGATTTTGGTGTTTGGGCTTCACCTTTACATGATGGAATTCCCAATTTCTCAAATTAAATAGAGTAACTGAGGGTCATGGAAGTGAAATGGATAGTTCTGACCATTAGGCAAATCATGTTCCTATTTGCAGTGGTATGTTCTTGTACATTTATGGGAGAACTCTACCAGTTCAGGGAAACTGGAAAAGCATTATTTGCATATTCACTGTGTCATTGAGATGTAGAACATTAGTTGAAGTAATAAACTTCTTAGCATTAAAGCAAGAATATTTCAGACACATAGTACAGTATGTTCAAGTATCAGATATTTGTCATTCAGAGTTGAACAGAAGTATTTAGTTCTTCAACTGCATCTTTCAATTGCTGGAAAAATTGCTTTTATTTTTACATATAAACTATTTTACAACTTATACTTTGTGGAACATGAAACGTGCTTTTAGAAATGTGATTTAAAGAAGAGTAAAGCAATATTTGCTTCATGGATTCTTTCCTTATTCAAATGGAAAATGAGGTTGAGCATCATTTTTTTGAGGAAAGTGTCTTCTGGAGTATTTTTTGGTAACTGTCATCAGTTGGAACTTGCTGGAGGAAGGGTGTTCTCAAACACCAACTTGAGTCCAAACATTTCATCTTGTGCAGCAGAGTGGGAGCAGAATCTCTCCCACGGGGAGCATCCTCCCCACCTCTGTGAGTATGGATGGACCCTCCCAGTGCTGAGTTGGTGCTGGGGAGTGATGGGAGCTCTGGGCATAATCAGGCATGTACAATGCTGCTGAAGTTGCTTCAGGCTCATGAACTAAAAATCATAGGCACATTTAAGTGCCTTTCTGAATGGGGGCCAAAATACTTCGTGCTCCACAGGGCTGAGAAGTTCAATTAGTGTCTTTGTGACTCTGAAATACAAAGGGTCTAATTTTAACTGCAGCATCATCATAACAGAAAGAGGTATTTTTTTTTTCATGCTTGTGAGTTTTCCATTATTGTGGGAGAGTTTCCAGATAATGCAATTTTGATCTGCCTTCACTGGGAATTTAAGGTTATAGAAAACATCAGGATGGAAAGGTTAGTTTTATATCTGACTAGTGCTAGAAACCCCAGTAATGCAGTGGGCTTGGTTTTGATAATGAGCTTTTCTATTGGTAAAACAAATGAGTGGCACCATGTATTTTTGTCCTACTGTGAGAGCAATTATGTAGCATATCCTATTAGGCAACATAAAAAACTATTTTTTGACAGATGGCATGGCTGTGAATTAGGATTTATGAAGATTATTGTATGCCTGGTGGCCAGGGTGCCTGGGATTATTAAATTGATGTGAGAAACAACAAGGAAAAATGAGGTTTCTGTTATTAGCTGCAATGTTTTGGATCTCCCTCCTGGCACCTTGAGAAGCAGCCTGTGTTTATTTGATAGTGCACTTCTTGATAATCTGAAGAGTGCTCTTTAAAAACAGATGTCAGCAGATTTAATGGGCAAAAACTACCAATAAGTGTATTAAAATAAATTACAAGAAATGAGAACCCTCTTTGGACTGTAAATTAAGATTTTTCTCTTTCTTTATGTTCTTTTTGCTGTTTTTCTTTACAGTCCTATTTCTCAAATCTGTACTAGCTATTGCCTTCTATCTAAGGATCTTTTTACATATTTTCTAGGGCAAGAGAGAATCCCCCAAGGGATTGCTTAATCCATAATTATCTAATTTATATGTTATTGTTTCAGCCACTCTTAATTATATACCTTGCTGTGATACTTATCATCACAGGACACAGTTTTCTTTATGAATTGCAGTTGTTCTTGTGCCCTTTCTTTTCAACATTTGCTGCTAAAAGCTGAGAATGTAGCAGATAGAAAGCCTGTATTTTCTGAAGTAAAATAAAAATTATGTGTGGTTTTCTGCATATAAGTTCCAGTGTGCACCAGTTTTGGGTATGTATTTATATAAATTAGGAAAATGACTTTTATATTTGAATTATCAGAGAATATTCTTATTCAACTGATCCTTTGTAAAGCTGCTATGTAAGGATTGTGAATAGATATAAATAAGTTTCCTAGGCATCTGCTTAGGGGTCATAATAGACAATTGGAAGGACAGAATACTATGAGATATATCAAGGAAGAGATAATGGGAGTTATGAGTGCACTGAGTAGGGGGGGGGGGGGAATTTAATTTTCTTTTTACTCCCCTAGAGAA
>JANHGL010006927.1:0-14472 GCA_024611195.1 Ceyx melanurus
GTTTCCAACTAAGTATCTGTGTTGAGCCTGATCACCAGACTGGTAAATTCTCTGATAGCTCAGTAATCTAAAATGGAGCCTGGATTAGAAGCAAAACTGACTATTCTCCTTGGCCTTAACAGCCACAGAAATGTTTCTATGTAGTTTAACTCAAGATTCTCAGGGAGTGATGGACCTTTATAACATTCAATGCTGAAATTTATGTTTTCCTAATGCTGTGTTAATGTCATGTGGTTACCAAAAAAAGTAAAGTAACTGATACAAGGTAAGAAGAGCAAAGCTTTTAATATTAGTCATTTCCAGGTGATGGCTTCTTAGCTAAATACGAGTTCCTGCTGGCTCAACAGCTGATTTTTTCTAACTGCAATAACAATATGGATGTGCTTTTCTTCCAGAGATAGACCCTAAGGCTCATGTTGTTATTCCCTGTGTTGTGCTTTTTCTTTTGATTTTTTTTCAAAATTAAGAATTTTACTTAGAAGTTATTTTAACAGCTTTGTGTGTAGGGGTGGGAAAAGTTTCAAAAAATCACTTTTTGGGGTGTTTTCAATCAGGGAAAACACCCATAGTCTTTATGGACAATGGGATAAAGAAGCCACATGCTCTGTTATTTATCTTATGTTGGATATAGAAACCCCAGTGCTTGTTGGGAGAAAATACTTTTCAGCAGTAAACAGTCATAGTTTGTGGAATTACTTTCTGACTATGTAATAAATTTACACATGGAAACCCCATCGGAAGTTCATGCATTTCCTACATAAGTCCTATATTCCAAGTGCACTATATTATAGAACAGAGCAGTACAGGTACTGAGTAAGAATATTTTCACTAAAGTAGATGTGGTCTAAAAGAAGGGGCTATGTCAATAATAGGATAAATTCAGGGCTCCTGTGAAGTCAAATGCCAAATATTGTATTTCACCAGCACAGCAGAGGGTTTTTTTTTTCTGCTCATTCTCAGTGTCAAAGGACCTCTAGCAATAACAGGCAAGCTTCTGAGTTTTATGCTGTGTGAAGTAGACTAGATTTCCAGTAATTACTAATGCAATGATCCATCACAGGAAAAAAACATACAGTGCTAGTAATTTTGTTCTCACTGCCCAACATCACATCATGATTTTGTTGTTATACATGAAACATTTTTATGTAATATACAAACTTTATGATTAGTATCTTTGTGCTCTTTTAAGGATAATAGAATCTTTGTGCTCTTTTAAGGATAATATATTGTTTTCAGTACATTTATTATGTAACACAATTACTAATATTTCTGTGAAACAAAGTCTTTGTATTATAAATTATTTCCAGTGTACCAATTTCCTCGATTTCCATTAAAAAAAAAAAAATAATTCTTGTAAATGAAGCTATTTACACTGCCAAATACTATCACTGTGATATCTTATTTCAGATTATGCTAATCAGGCAAAATGTAACCTTGAATGATATTCTCTGGTCTGGAAATCTATTTGAAATGGTGGCCTGAAAATTCTTATTTCTCTTCCTTTTGAACCCATTGCAGAAACTGCATAAAATTATATAACAATCTAAGTATTAAGCAGGGAGATAATAACTGACATTTCAGACCTACTAATACATAGTTATAAATCAGATAATTTTATATCTCAGCAGGTTTATTAATCTTTAAAAAAAATTTGAAGCAGTAGGATTTTAATAATGATATTCATATTAAATTACTTTTTGAGGCTAACCTCTTGCTAACACTTTTTTTTAATAAGTGAGAAAGCTACAAATGAAAAAAAAAGTTGCCATTTTATAAATAGAGTACACCCTTGTTTAGCTAGGCTTTAAGCTCATTAAGTATTTGGGACTGATGCTTAGCAGTACATCATGCAAATTCCAGGTGTGAAGTATAAGTTCAATTCAAGACAGTAGGATTCTTTTCACTGACTTCAGTAGAGCTAGGATTTCTCCTCATGACTTCATCTTTCAGTATCTCCTCGTTTTGAATAAATATACAGCCAAAAGCAGGGGTTGATGTATGAGTAGCATTTAGCCATTAGTAGCCCTAGGAAGTACCATAACAGATCTAAATCATAATGCCTTTTCTGTTTTTTATTTTCAGGGGTTATAATTTGCTGATCATCTAAAACAAGATTAAATTGTTTACCCTTCATACATATGCACGTAGCATCTCAAGTTCTCTGCATTGAATAGCAGAGTCATAAACAAGTTTGAAACTTATTTCCAGCTGGTTCATTATATGAGTCTTTTTGCTATCTATGAAAGAAATGTGATCTTCACCTGCTTAGTGCTATGAAGGCATAAAAGAAACTCCTAGAGCTTCCCAGTTCTTATAATGATGTAATGATGAGATGTAGCTGACCAAGCCTCCTTCAACAAGTCTAAATGTACGAAATACACGTTTCCATCAAACAAATATTATACATTACTTACAATTGAAAATATTTAGTCTTTTACTTTTTATCAAAACTTTTTTGTTTCATTCAGGCTTTTTTAGTTGTGGGGTTTTTTTTTTAACTTTTTTTAAATTTTCTTTTCTCTAAATACACTTTACAGGAATAGTGAAAGGATGGGAGATAATATTTCAAAAGAAACTTTGGTTTTAAGGGATTATGGTAAATTTCTCAGTTTATATTTTCTTTAAATGTTATTAAGAAAGCAACCAGATTGATATATCTAGAACTGGAACTATAATACTAGTAAAATACTCTGACATTTTTAAACTTTGCTATATTTGCTCTCTAGCATTTTTCTTGGCCAAATATTTAATCTATAGATACTGGTTTTAAACTTATATCTGTGTAAGTGATGGTCCTGTGGAACTTCGTAAATAAATGTACAGAATGAATGAAAAGGCTGCAAAGTAAATTGAAGAATTCAATTTACAGAATCTAAGGAAGCACTGTTGTTTAACAGTTTAATTGTCTTGATGTCATTTTCTAAAGAAAAATAAACAGGAGTAACCTTTGATTTGACTTAAAAAACTGACCAAGAGTGAAAGAAAATAATATGGAAATCTTTGAACTACTTTTATTTTTTGTGGATCTGATAGTGACTTTAACTCCTGTGTCAAATTATTGAACATGATGCTTGATGGAAACTATTTCAAAGGGAGCTGGAATTCTCCCCCATGAAGAGGGAGATGTTAAGATCACTGTTTAAGGATGGAAAATTACTAGTTTCAGAATATCAGGTTTCTAATTTAGTTTCTGAATCTAAGGTAGGTAATTAAGATCAGTAATACCTATCATGACTCACAAACACACAATAATGGCAGTCACATTTTTATACATTTGTATCTGAGATCTCTCAAATTTCAAGGAGCAATAACAGTGCATGATGCATAATCCACATTCATGTGTTCTGTTCAATATTCTAAGAGCCAAAGATACACTAAAGAGAAATAAATTATTTAGTTTTGTATGGAGGTACCTCATCTTAATGTTATATTTATTGACTACAACGACCTAAAGAGAAAAGCAGCAAAGGCATAATTTTTGTCCTGTATTGAAGTTATCAAGTCTGTTTTCAATAGAGAAGTAGCTAGAAGAGAAGATGCTTTTGGAGAATGATGTGGTACTTCAAACATCAGGGAAATCTCAGGGGCATTTCACTACAAACTGACCTAGTATTCCTCAGACTATTTTCAATGGTATGGTTTTATTACATGTTTTGTTACTTAGGACAATAAAGTCCTACATTGACAGTATACTTCTCCAGTGTTTATTGAAGGCATCGAAATAGCTAAAAAGGAATAAACTTCTTACTCTTTATCCCCTGTGTCTGTTTCTAGGGTGTTGTGGAAAAGAGCCTACATTGTGGATGAGGGACAGACAAGTATCTTAGTATGAATTAAGCACCTAACATGATTAAATATTTTTAAAACTATCTTTAACTTTGTATGTGCATTTTTAGGTTCTTACCCACTGTCCTTTGAAAAAAAAAATCTCACCTGGGAACCTGAATGTTGCTGTATGACAATTCTTTACAAATGGTGCTGAAGGATTTGGGTCTCTTCAGTGTTCTTACAAATATGAACCATGGCTAAAAATAGCTAGTCATGGTCTGAAATAAATTACAGTTGAATTACAGCACCTTATTGGTGTATAACACTGGACTTCACAACAATTATCATATTACAAATGTCATATGGCAGTTGTCTTAAACCGGTATACATTCTTTTCATTATACATTAAAAATACTCACTAGGTTTTGTCTTCTCCCTACCTGAATGTGACAAAGACTCTAAGCTATAAATATTGTGCCATAAAATGAAATTACAGTAAGGGATATTGAAGGACAGAAAACTATAATAAGTTTTTAACAAAATCGACTTTATATATTGGGGTGTTGCCATGTCTTTGCTTCTAGTGGATTTTCTTCGGAATGCCTCAGGATTCATAGATATGTTTAATATTAACTTAGGTATGAAGCTGTTTAATTGAGCAGCAGCTAGCTGATGCCATACTGGATGCAGTACTTCTGAAAAAAATACTCTTGACATTTTTGACATATATTAGTCATATAAAAGGCATCATTGCTAAACTGTCTGAACATAAAACAAAGTTCACTTAATACTGCTGAATGAGCTGATCATGTAAGGGTCCTCTAGTTGTCCTTATTCCATCAATAAACACAACTAGAAGAAGAATTATAGGAAGAGGCCAGGAAAAATGCAATATACCTTTCAGCTGAGCAGAACTTAACGGACCCAATATAGAGTCTTATGCTTCACTTTTGGAATTGTATGAAATTGATTGTAGTTTTGACTAAATAAGAATTACCAAACTTTTGAGAGCTTCACTATATGAAGCTCACAGTTAAGTCTGGATAGATATATTTGCTAAGCAAAATTAGGTTTTTGACATACGACCATGATTGTCTGATAGAAAATCCTAAAATGAACAAGGTTCCATTTCACACCTGCAATAAGAGAAAACATGAAAGGATGGCTGAATAAGTTCAACTGGGAAAAAATAAAGTGTGAAAGGACCTGTATATTTTTAAAAATAAATTGCAAATTGACTAGTGGTTTTTAAGTCTAGGCACCTAGAGGTTAGAAACACATTTTTACATAAACCTCTATCTTCTTTTATACGGAGGAAAAGAAGTAGTTACCCCTGGGCCATGTGCACCACCTGCCTTGAATTTCTACTTTTCGAATTATTAAATTGCTCTCTGATTCTGTTTACCTCTGTTGAGTCTGTAAACAACAAATATGTTTAGAAACTAATAAGTTTCTAAAAACCTCTAAAAAGGTTACAAATATTTAACTTTTTTAAGTGTGGAATTAATATTCACTTCAAGTATTTTAAAATTGTTTTCTTAATATGATAACAGTGTACAATAATTTAACTAATGAAAGACAATGCAGTAAAGCTACATTTTGCAAATAGCTACCTTTGCAGGCTGATATTTTCAAAAACACTTAGAGACCTGAGACACATTCCACTTTGCGGCTCAGTACTAATCTTAAGAGAAGTAGTTGCTAACAGCTGACCCAGCCATACTGGTTGATTCTCATCTCCTTTCAAATATTGTTATAACCAGGATGTCAGTTGATATCACATATAAAGACGATAAATGGAAGACATTTTCAGTGTAATGTAATCTTTTATTTTATGGACATTTTCTTGAGTAGTTCTCTTAGCATGCACTTGTTTGTCTGTGCCCTATTTCTACCTTTTTTTTTTTTTAAAAAAAAACCCTATGTTTCTAATGTTTCTGTTTTCTTTTGTTTTCTTTTGAGGACTAATATTATCACTTTCATGAGAGCTCACCAATTCCTGAAGCTAATCTACAGTAGCGTCATCAGGCTACTGGGCAAAATTAAAAAGTCTGATTCTACCATGGCATGCCCAACAATGTGTTACCTCTGGTCTGTCATTTATCTGCCAGTTGCCAGAGGAGGAAAAAAAGAGATGCAGAGACGATTTCTTTCACCAAGATTCCAAGATCCCTTTATTTTTGTAATTTACAACTCTTTTTATACCCTTTTAACTTCATGGTAATTGGATAAGAAATCAGCCACCCCCTGGGGTGATTGACTGGGGTGTCACAACACCCATAGTCAAAACATCTTTCTACTGTTTTACAAACAAATGCCAGCAAAGCCACATCTTGGTGAGAACCTTCACTTTGCCACAGGAAGGAAAATTCCTTTGCTGTATCATTTTAACACCCATACTGGTCTGTGTATGTTTAAATCAGAAATAATTTTACTTTCTTCACAAAACACTCCATATGTTTAGTTTCTTTTCACAGGACACTAAGTAACAGCAAAAAAAGGCATATTTAGATAGGTAATTAAGAGTCACACATTAATTCTTTCTTTGAAATAGCAAGGCTAACATCAGTTCTGGTCTGGAAAACACATAGCTGTGTGTAAAACTTCAAGTTAATGTGCTCTTTGAAGGGTAGTTTGGTTATTCTTTAGCAGATAAAATTATTTATCAATGTCTGGCTCTACAAATACCCTTCTGGGGGATCAGGAAATTGGTTCCTCATACATAAGTGTTTCATAGAAACTCTTCTCCTCTTATCAGAATTTTCTCTGGTGCAACTTGTGGCCTCCTGTGTTATCATTAGTTACTAGGGAGAAGAAGTCAAAATCAACCTCACTAAAACCTCTTTTCATATAGATGTAGAGGGCAATAAGATCTCCTCTCAGCCTCCTTCAGGTTAAACAATCCCATCTCCCTCACCAATCCCCTCACCAACTTTATTGCCCTCCTCTGTACTCACTCCAGCACCTCAATGTCTTTATTATTATATTGTGGTGCCCTAAATTGGACACAGAACTTGAGGTGCAGTCTCACCAGTGTCCAGAACAGGGGCACAATCACCTCTTTTCTCCTGCTGCCCATGCAATTTATTATATTAGCCAGGATGACACTGACCTGCTTTGCCACCCAGGTACATTGCTGAAGTGCAGGACCTTGCATTTATTTTAAGATAGACAAATAATAGAGCAAATCAAATGGGACAGTTTAATATTTGGGTTAGCATAACTGAGCCATATCAACCTCTAATGCATAATTACTTGGTTTGCTTTGTTTTGTACATAGTAGCAGCAGTAAATATCTGAAGTGATTTTCAAGCTTTTATAAGAAAATATGACATTTTGGCCTTCCTCAAGAAATGCATTCTCATGTGATCTGTCATGCCCAAAAGATGCACAAAAGGCATGACATAGTCTTAAAGGACAAATTAGAAAGAACTCCATTTGACTGACAAGAGGAACGCAGCTTTTGTTTGTGTGACCCATGTCAAGTATGGAAAATGAGCCAATGTAAAGGTCAGTGTGAACAACAACCATGGGGAATTTCACTCTTCCAGAAAAAGCAGTATGGCTAGTAGTTGTGTTGTCTGAAAATCCTGAAGTGAATTAAATACTTCCTGAAATGTGCTTCACACTTAGCAAAGACTAAAGTGTGTAACATGTTTCAACGCATTTTCTGCAAACTTTTTGTCTTTGCATCACTAATGTCATTTTAGGTCAAATTATATTAATTTACAGAGTTGGACTCAATGTTCATGCAAACATGTCCTAACTATTTGGTCCCTCATTAAGCCACCAATATTGTTACTATGAACGACCTGGAGTAGGGGACAATTAAAATTCCATTTATTTCAGAAGTTATGTTATCAAATTCATGTTATAAAGTTAGGTAAAAGTCAATCTAGAGGAAAAACAAAACAAAACAAATATATAATAAAACAAACAATAACCAACCAAACAAAACCAAAACAATCAAAAGCAAGTAGTCTGGGGCAATTGTAGTCACTTTGGTTGATGTTACAGATATGTATGTACCATGAAATAGAAATGTGATTTGTATACATGGTCATAAAAATTAATTTAAACAGAGAAGTGTATTAAAAAATGCCAAAATACTGTCTCATTAGCTATGTTACCCCCAAAACTATCTGTTTAATGTCACACACATTTGTTGGTGTTTGATGACACAATGAAGTCTACTACTGCTTGTCATAACTTCTGTGTCAAGTCAAAGACAAACTCAGTGAGGATCAGACCCTGGTGTACTAGGGTCTGTGAAAGTAAATTGGAAGATAGGACCTCTCCCTGGAACAACACAAGATTTAATTTCAGACACAGTAGACAAGTGTAACAAACAATAGCTCCTTCTCACAGTTTCTTCTCTTACTAATTGCTTGCAGAGTGCAGCAATTCATTTTGGACCCACACTTCAGTAGTAAATTGATACTCCTACTACTTGTGGCTGGCTCAGATATAATGACTGTAAGATCAGTATTAAAGTTCTGAACCATGTTTTCAAACACACTTTCCACCCTACTCACATTGCAGTGTCTTCTACAAGTAGTTAATTCATTATGCATTCTGAGGAACAGATGCAGTCTGACAATTTACTAGTGTTCTAAAGGGAAACAAACCAAATCTTTCTATGTTTCATTTTTTACACTTATTGTCTCTAATTCAGTTTTTATCTAGAAAACTGTATGTGATATTCTTGAAAACTAGCATATAGTAGCAGTGAAAATGAAAATTCCTCAGACATCTTATAGAGTAGAAGTTTTTTTGCAACTTGTAAACAACTTAAATATTGCATGGCATGTAAAAAGGCACAACAAAGGAAATCAATTCCAAAACTGAAAATGAGAAAAACAAAATCCCAATAAACTAAATTAACAAAAATCAAGAAGGGCACGTTTGTACTGGTGACCTTAGCTGACCCACATTAGAGGGTAATTACTATCCAATCAATAGTCCTTATGCATAACTATGGACACAAATGGTAAATGGAAAGTGATAAAAGAATGGTGAACAATAAACATTACAGTCTGACATACAATTGTCCAAGAAGTGGGGGAAAACATATTACTTTTTTTTATTTTTATTTTGGAAAACCAATATATGAACCAGGATTCATCAAAGTTTGTGTTTTGAGCAGTTTCCACAATAGACTATGTGTACTTTCTATTTTAAACCCTTACCATACTACTGAGTCTAAAGACCTTGTTACAATGTCAATGCTTAATTATCAGAGGCACTGCAATTCCATTTTGTTGGTATGTGGGTTGCCAACATTCCTAAAGAACTCCTACAAATGTTGCCCGGTGCTTTTGAAAATAAACATGTTCCACTTAGCTGTTTGAGATCAGAATGAAATGAAAATACTGTTTCTTTTCCAGAACAACAGAAAAGAGAGAAGCCAGGGTCTAAGCTTGAAAGCATTTATTGAGACTCTGACCCTCCTGTTAATGGTAGATACACATTTTCAGGGGCTTAACTCAAAGTGCAATGAAGTACCTGCTGAAGGAGAAGAAGAAACTCTTTATTGAATCCAAGAAATCTTGAATCTGTCTCTTGGTAAAGAATGCAGAATATAATTTATTATTATTCCCTGATCACTGCTAGCAAATCAGTCATGAGCAGTCCTCAGAGTTGTATTTCATATTTCAGAAAATGTTCCTGATGTACAATTTTTGCAGTCTGATTTACATTCACTGAGAGACAGCAGTCATTCATCTATATAATATAAAACAAGCTTAATGCAGTTTCACACATATACACTACTCCTGCTGCAGTCAAGGAACACTAATGAAAATTATCCATGGGACATGGTTTCCACAAATAGGACAAGAATTTTTATGCAGGCACCATTTAACTACTCCTGGTGAATTTGGCTAGTATATAGTTGGTTAGATCCAAAATTAGAAACCAAAAGTATCCAGGTAAGAGAACTATGATTTTGGCATAGTTTTCTACAAAAAAAAAAGACAACAGACTCATCGTTGTAGAAATATGGCAGTATGTGTGATAGATCTTTCTAAACCAGTTCGTGTACAATCTCTTGAAAGATGCTTAAATTATTTCCAAGCAGATGAACAGCTTTAAATCAGGAAAATGTGCAACTTCTTGATTCCCTCTAAGATTTTTTTTTTTTAAGAATTTTATCTGTTCTGATATTAAACACAAACAGTAATATAAGTGAAATTACAATTCTATTGTTATTACTGCCTCTGGATCCTCAAAGAGTTATTGATATCAGTGATGTATTCCTTGTTCAAGGTGCTGAACATCAACCCACTAGTGTGGTTCCAAGAACTTAATCAAGATTAGTTACCAGAATAAGTGCTATGGAATAAGAGTTACAATGTTCCAACATCAAACAAAGCAAAATAAAGTTATCATCCTTCTCTCATCTTTACTACACATTTTTTTTTTCACTAAGCAGTAGGATTGTTTGGTCAGAATGGATAAATTTGGATTTCATAATATGGCCACACCTTTGGTTGCCATTCCCCCCATTATTTTGTTTTCCCATGATCAATTTCTATCATGAATAGTCAGTTTACATCTGGACAGGAAACTCAAAGTGACACCAGTCTGAGTCATTTCACCCTGGGGTAGAGATACCGTCTCTTCCACCATTTACCCACATTATCTAAATTGCTTGGACATGTTTATGCACAGCTAATGGATTTCATTGAAAGGAATAATGTTCTGTTTGGACATAAATTTGGTTTTAGAATTCATTCCATAACAAATATGTTAATAGCCTTTATGCATGATTTGTTTGTATCTCCACACAGTGCACAGTTGACAGATAGTATTGTTGGTGACTGATAGTATGTTTATAACATCAGATTTAGATTACTGTATCCTTTGATTAAAACAGATCGAACTTTCTGCCAGTGTTATTCACTTGTTTAGGACAGATTAAAGACATTATGATGTGCTTTCTTGGGTAGGGTTGCATGTCTAATTACTGGTGGCTCTCTTTGGAACAACCACATTAATGAATCTTGATTGGCCACACTTTATACACCTTAACTCTGTGTAAATAGAACTTAGTCCTGCAATGCCAGTGGGACTGTTTCCAAGAGTAGTTTCAGATAGCTTATATTTTCCATTTACTCTTCTCAGTTAAATAATGACAAAGGTTTATGAAAGAGCAACATGAGCCTTTGATGTCCTTTAAGGAGGTCATCAAAGGAAATGCAACTCTTTAAGGAAATATTCCTATGTCTTCTACACATTCTAAAGGCAACAGTCCTTTACTGCCTGTAAGATTTCTCCAATGCATTAGCTCAGTTCTGCTGATGGAGAGTACCTGTCAATTCTGCTCACTGGAGCATGGTCACCACTATATTTATTAATTAAAATTACATTGTATGTGAATGGATGTATGCATGTATATATATATATTATATATGTATTCCACTATGTATTTATTTCTGTGTTTACTTTATGTCTGAGTAGCAGATGAAAACCCTGGCAGTTCCTCAGACAAGGAGGTTTTGCATATGTTTCATGTGGACCTGAGAAGTTGAGTTAGTATGATGTTACCCACCATCCTTCAAATATTGGTAGATTCTGAAAAAAAAACAAACAAACAAACCAAAGATCCAGATGTGGGTTTTCTGAGAAGTCAGCATAATTTTGATCATCTCTTTTAACACTGACTGGTGTAATGTGCTTCCATTACATGTCTGTGACTCTGCAGCTTCACAGTGCCTTCATATTGGGACTGCATTCCTCTCATCTGTCCCTTAGCTTGGTTATTAGCAACCTAGGAGATATTTATGACTTATTTATATAATAAATTGAATGCCTTAATGTAATGTAAGCCATTATTATCATTAGTGGCAGTACATAGAGTTTAATTTGTAATATGGCCATATCTGTAATATGTGACATAAGAAAATGTGTTTTCCTTGAATAGCTATAAAGTAAAAATAAATCCTTCCTTCCCCACTCCCCATGTATTCAACATAGTATCCTAGCTGCAGGTGAATTATAGGGGAAAAGGACAAAATATACAGCCTGTTTAAACAAGCTATCTACTTTCTACTGTCCCTTTTGCCTAGTTACTGAAATTGGATAATGTTCTGGGAAGTATCCTGATCATCACAGAAAAGAATGTGTTGATGGTTGTTTTGACATATGACCTTATAAGAAAACCATCAAATGTCAATGTTTCTCACAAGGAGCAACACACACACACACACACACACACACCCTTATTTGTTAACCTTTTCAACACAGAAGCAAAGCACCAAATGCATCCCAGAGAACTGATATCCTAGAGGTCAGAACTCAGGCAAGGTAAAAGCAAATTATTTTACAGGCCAAAAGTTTTTACTATAAGTACTTCTGCAACCAGAGATTTCAGTATTACTTTTTCTTTCCTTTAATTTTTCAAGATTGCTGCACAGAAATAACATTTCCCAATTACAGTGTCCACTTAAGTGTGATCTTTTTTCTGTTGAAAAGCGTCATATTTGACTCTGTATGCAAAAAAATAAATAAATAATGCAATTAATTCCCATGTACCACCTTCCATGACCAGGAACAGTCAGTCAATCAAGCCACACAATATTGAAAGGAGTTAAATGTCCTCTGCACACTGTCATAATTCACCAAATATATCAGGCAATAAAATCCTGTGATAACTCACTTTTCATGACAAACCTTGTAATGAGAAGTGAAAATGGGACAAATTCATCTATTCACTTGACATAGATTGTAACTAGAAGAAGAAAAACTAGTCCAGAATTAACCCATTCTTGCAGCAATCACACAGGTGAAAATAGATGTTTCTCCTTGACTATATTCTTGAATGGTGGTTTGTGACTTTATTTACTTTCTTGTCTTTCAAGGACCAGTCTAGCAGCCTGCCTAGAGAGGAGTAACTACAACTGAATAATAACATTTCAAATTATCTCATAGGCTCATGCCCATTTATATAGAATAAAAGAATAATCCAGACTTCAATTGAATTTAAGTGTACAATTGAACTGCTGCCTAATACCCCCTTTAAAGGCACTTAACATTTTCTAGATTTTTTTAACTCATTAATTTCATATATGATCATCTGTCACAAACAGGTAACTTCTTCCCATTTTATAAAAACACTACAGGTACAGGACATACTAAAGATTTAATGAAAAAATACAAAGTAATAAGAAAAAGAAGTTAATTAATTGGTCCCATCATAAAGATGGTGCCATGACCCAAGTGCCTATAGCCAGATCCTAAGGTTAATGCAGTTTTACTTCTTTCAGAGATGATAGGACTAAACAAGCTGAAAAATAACTGATAGGAGTAATACAAATTCTCCATATATTTCAAGAAGCCATGCAAGGTACCACTGAAACGAGGCAGATTCTGAGACCTCTGCTGTATTCAGTATTTAAAGACTCTCATGAGGGGTCGTAACGACAGAAGGGGCTTTTGCATCTTGATTTTTATGAATGAGAAACCTAAATACTTTAGACATTCTGGGAGAATACAGTAAAATAGTACAAAGCATATCACAAAAATATGATGATGAAGAGGTAGCTCAGCTACATAAAACTACATCAAAGCATAAAGCTTAAAAATACTATGACATTGCTGACACATTCTGGAAAACTACATCATGTAGTATTAAAATGACCTCTGCCCATCTTGTCACATCACATCAGCTTCTCTTTTGTTACTATGTGTGTTGACAGCACATTCTATGATGAAGCATGACATAATATGGAGGACAATATGAAATGAAAGGTAACCTTTTGTGACATATTTTGCATTAAAACACCAATAATACAAGTAACCAATATCTTGATATCCTCAGAGGACTAAACTGAATGCCTTTCATTGTTATATAGGAACATGTGTTTATACAGATTTAGCTGAAATTAGTTTTCAAGTAAATGGACCAGTATCCTGTTATTTTGAATGAAAATTAGATCCTTTTACATTGAGGAACATTTTCTCTTAGAATTCTGTTGGTTTTTGTTTTTGGTTGTTTTTTTTTTTTATAGTGTCAGCAATGAGATGTATTCCCCATCTTGTATCTATTCATGAGAGCTGTGACTTGGTATCTACTATAATATGTACAAGATAGTTCTTGAGGAAAACTCCAGAAAAAAAGTATCAAGAGTGAGGGAATTCTCAGAAAAGCAAAGTATCCCCCTATATGTTTCACATCCATTTTATTAGTTTTCTTAGCTGGGACAGTGTGGACATAAGGTGGGGGAAAAAAAAAAAAATGGTAGAGGAAGCAATAGAGAAGAAATGGCAGAAAAAGATTGATGGAAAAGCAGCAATAAAGAGGATGAAAAGATATGAAGATTTGGTGGTAAGAATGATAAAGAATAACCAATGAATAGATGATGGGGTTGGGAAACCATTGTAAAATGTTCTTCAAGGCAGGCATTTCAAGTAAAAGCTCTGATGTGGAAAAGAAAGACGGAAAAAGTAGAAGAATTGGAAAGACTAGAATATTTAGGAGATAAAAAGAACTCTGGTGTCACACAGCCCAAAGGGAGGCCCCCTGTTAGGACTTCAACTGTTACTTGCACTTCATCACATCTCTCTAACACAAGTAATACATTATTTTTAATATTTGTGTTTCTTGACTATGAAACAGAACACTGGGAGATTCATAGATTCATAGATATTAGGGGTTGGAAGGGACCTAGAAGATCATCTAGTCCAACCCCCCTGCCTGAGCAG
>JANHGL010006928.1:0-20603 GCA_024611195.1 Ceyx melanurus
AACCGGCATCCGGGGCAACCAGTGGCAGCAAAACACCCGCTGGCTTCTCTTCTGGCATCTCTGTGTCGTGTGGCTGTGACTCACACACCCCTGTGCTGTGGCACCTGAGCCCTCACTAAGTCCCTGTGAGTTGGGGGACTGGCAACTGCCCTGCCCTGGAGGGCAAAGTGAGCCTAGGACTGTCCTGGGCATGCTGCTCCTGGCCCCAGTGCTCCTGGATGGGGTGAGGTGCAACCACGGCCATCCTGCCACAGCACCTGGGCACTGGAGCCGTGGAGGCAGTCGGTGTTGTTGGCAGGTTGTCAGGAACACTGTGCACAGCTTGTGGCCCTGCCACCCTCCCTGATAAAGGCGTAATTGAGCCATTAGAGTCAACGTCTCCATTCAGAGCAGTTGTTCCAGCACTGGTTGTTGTTTCTCTCCTCATGCGTTGTGGGCATCATTTCTTGAGAGGAAATATTTGAAGGCTCTTTGAGTGAGGGGTTTTGTTCTCCCGTCACAGCTGGGGCAAGCTTGTCCTGAGCACTTTGGTCCTCTGAATCCATCTAACTTGGTCTAGGTGACCCTGCTCTGGCAGGGGGCTGAACTAGATGATCTTCTAAGTCCCTTCCATCCCCTGACATTCTGTGATCCTGTGATGGCATCGTGTTCCTGGGCAGGGATGGCCCATCCTGGACCTTGGTTTCTGTTGCTAAGTGCTTGCAGCTGCCCATCCCTGCTTATACTAGAGGGTGCTCCGGAAAGTTTCCTGCACCTTGTCTTGGGGATGGAGACTCTGCCGAATTTCTGAGAGGAGCCACTTACCCTTGCACCAAGCTCCGACGAGTGCCAGTGAGGGAAACCCCAAAGCAGCCACCCCTCCTCAGTGTCGTCCTCACTCTGGGTCAGGCTGAGACCCCCTGAGCATCAGCTGCCTGCCGAGGGTGGCCCACGGTGCTCCTGTGTTCTTTTAGTGTGCAGTGAACACGAGTGACAATTGCCAAGAGGTGGGGACGGGGCTGTGACCTTTGCTGTTGGCAGTAGGGAGTGTGGCCCTCCCTGGCACAGGCAGCTGTGCCATTTCTGTGGATTTTCTGGTTTTGTTTTTCAGTCCTTAACCCCTTAAACCTCCTGCAGTCGAGCCCACGGCTCAGCTTTGCTCACTTGGCTTCAGGGTCAGTTTACAAAGCGCTCCAAGGTGCGGTGTGTGGCTCGGGAAGAAAGGGAGATGCCAAATGGGGCAGGAGCTGGCGGGGGGCTGTGGGAGTCACAGGAGCTCAGTCAGCAGGGCTGGGGCAGAGCAGAGTCGTTTGGTGGATCCAGAAAGATTCTGCCTCTGTGGAAACGCTGGTTGTCTGCATCGCAAAGAATTGTTCTGCAGCTTTTTTGTTCCCTTTAGAAACTGCTTGCTCGCTTGCTCATGTGCAGCCTGTCAGCTGGTCACCAGCGTGCGATGGACCGGCCCCTCACGCCGGGCTGAGGCAGGTCCTGTGAGTGGAAAAGTAACCGGAATAGAAACCAGAAACCAAAATAGGTGGCTAATCTCCCGTTTCAATCTTCCCCGTCCTGCGTTTCAGCCGATTCCCTGGTGCAGTTGTAAAACACGACCATTATCTCAGCTCCCCGAGTATGCAAACAAATTGCTGTGATTTTCCTACCCGTGGATCAGTCCCTATCCATATTCTCTGAATAACAATAAAACGTTAATGGAGATAAAGACTGTTATCTCCCTCATGTCTATTTTGTCATTGGAATAACAACTTTAAATGTTAAGAGTGCTGAGATTTATAGATGCCGAGCCTGCTCAGCAAAAAATAAATCATGCTCCATGGTGCACATTACTGTCTATTGCTGCTGTACTATCTGATACCAGAGTGGGTGTTAACCCTGTGATAACATCCTCAATGGGGATTTTAACTAATTCTGTATCTTAAAAATTCTTTTAACTGCTTGATTTGATCTGCAACTCATCTTGGGATAGGGGTATTGAAGTGGAAATTATCTAAAATGCTGATAACAAGACATATGGCGATGGGAAGAGCCTCAGGTCTGAAAGAGCCGCCGTTTCAGCTGCAGTTTCAGTGACCGTGCCCCACAGGTGGTTTCCCCAGTGTGGCCTTTTCCAGGGTTTCACAGACTTTGGAAGCTCACTATGAATTTTAAGCAACATGGACACTGATAGCCAGATGAATGTATTTCAGTTGTTGTTAGCTGGGCTGGTGTAGCCCTGGGGCCAGCATTTGGGTGCTGCCCTGGCCCAGCCGTGGCTCTCTGACCACCCTCGGGGATGGGACGGTGCCCCGCTGCAGCATCACCCAGCGATGGCCAGTTTGGGACGGGTGTACCATGCCAGCGCCAGATGCTTCAGATGTCCCTCGGTAAGCCCAAGGTTGGTGCTGCCAGCCTTGGCAGGGCTGGGGGCAGTGGTTGGGGCCCACTTGCCGGGCAGCCCTGAAATGAGCTGCGGAGCCTCGGTGCTGAGACGCGAGGCTTCCCTTAGTTAGCTGTGTGAGGAAAGGAGAAGCGACCTGTCTGACGAGCACGGGCGCTGGACCAAACGCCGAGTGCCAGCTCCTGACAGTTCATTCTGCAGCCAGCCTGGCTGCAGCGAGCAGCTGATGAGCAGCCTTAGCTGGGGTGACAGATCGCTTCACTCGCAGCTGAGTCAACCTGACCACGCGGGGAGGGGAGGGAAGGGAGGTCAGGGGGTGCGAGGAGCAGTGGGCTGTGCAGCACGCTGATGGATCTGCCTCAGCACAGAGCTCAGACCGACGGGCACCAGATGCCGGCTGGCGCTGTGGGGAGGCTGTGGCTGGTTTGGCACCTGGCTGCTGCCCATAACGCTCGCTCAGATGCAGAACACCGAGTGCTGTACTCTGAGGTGTGTGGTGCAGCTCCCACAGAGTGCCAGGATGAGTGTCCCTCTCCAAGGGGTGTCGGGGACACGGCAGCCCCACGGGAGGTGCCTCGGGAGCTGTGCTCTGTGGATTTGGGGCTTGTCAGCCAGCACGGAGCTGCCTGCAAGGAAATGAGCTTTGCCTCCTCTGGGTCCCTGATCTGGTACTGTCTGAGGTGATGTCTTGGAAGTGGGGTATGTGGTGTGACCCCGTTGAGAGATCCTGCTGCTGGTGTCCAGCTTTGTCTATTGCTCTGGTTTAGAAGTTGTGATAAGAGCAGTGAACAACCCAGGTGCTCCTTCAGCCCTTCATGCACGGCCCCAATTCCCTCTTGCAGGGCTCAGAGAATTTCTTTCTCTAACCATTTCATTTTAAGGGAAGTGCTTTGATGGTGTTCTGATGTAAAATGCTGTTGTGGGTCCTTGGTGCAGAGAGCTCTGAGGAGCTCTCTGAACGTTGGGATGAGAGCTTTGCACTGAGAAAATGGGACACACTTGATGTTTTCTGAGCGAGCAAAATGGCTTTTGTGACTGTTAGTCTTTGTTCTGCTGAGACAACAAGGCTGTCCAGAGGAAGGTTGTCACCCAACCACCTGCAGCAGAAGATGATCTTAAGCAGAATATTTTAGTGGGGTGCGTAGTTCACATCAGAGGTAACAAAAGGGAGCTAAACATTTCACACTTTAAAAATGGATTTCTGAACACTTATGGGTAGATAAATATACAATGAATTCCTTCCTGGACCTGCGTGTCTCAGACGGTTTCCACCTGTCTGGCAGGCAGAGGAAGCCTCCGTTAGGAACAGATTATTCCATGACTCCTGACTCTTGAACGTGCTGTCCCAGAGCAGGAGGTGGGATCTGCTGCTGGAGGTCAGATGCTGGCAGAGGTGAAAGCTGCTCTGACCTCAGCTGACAAGCTGTCTGCAGCAACATGAGCCTGTGTGGGATCGGGGGAATGGCAGAGGGGAATTGGAGAGGTGGTTTCTGAGATCACTCCCTCAAAATCCCTAAATAAACTTGGCCTTGGTTGCAGTAGGCTGACAGACCCTTAATTATAATAACAGTGTGAGCAGTGTTGCTTTGTAGCTGGTTCCCCACTGAAAATCTCTGGCTAGCAGGGGTTGGTTTGCCAGATGTCTGCTTGTGATTGCTGCTGGTTGTGCAGACCAGCTCAGGGGTAAGGCTCTCATCTGGAGGAGATAAATAATGCAGGTGTCCAGGGGTGGCTGCATTTGTTTGCCCTGCTTCTTGGCAGACATGCAGCCCCATTGCATAGGCCCATCAAAGTCTTCACAAGCATCTCTGCAGCAATTACCTTCTGCAAATAGTCGTTGCCTTAGGAGGCACTGGAGTGAGTGGGGACATGCAGTCTCCACACAGTGATGTGCTGCTGAATTCTGCCCAAGTTTTGGAGGAGGTGTCCTTCCCCCCAACCCTTAGCTGTGATCTCTGGGCTGGGGGTTCTTGCAGCCATCAGACCCAGCTGATTGCAGCCTACTGAGACAGGGCCATGTGTGGAGTGTGGCTGGAGTCGTGTGGTGATGGGGTCCTGACCACCCTGGCAGTGCCTGTGAGTCCCAGTTCTGCTGGGTTGGGAAATGTGCTGAACAAGCCCCTGAACCTGTGAGTTTTACATCTGTGTCAGAGTAGAAAGCAGCCTGAGGGCTGGGTGGTGGGAGAGAGCTGGGGGCACAGCTGCTGTCAGGTGTCTCTGGATTGTAGCTAGGGAGCATACGAGGCTGTGGTGAGAAGGCCAGAGAGAAGCCATCTGTCAGCCAGCCTAGCCCAGCACCGGGCAGAATGTGGCACTGCTGGCACCCTGAAAGAATCTCCTGGATTGTCTCATCCAGCAAAGTGCAGCTGAAGCTCCTCTCCTCCCATACCAGCTGGGTCTGGGTTTCCCCACAGCCAGAGTGGTTGGGTGATGGATCTCAGTTCATATTGGTTTTTGACATCTTGATGCAATATTTTCATTAGGAGTCCTGCAAAATCCAGCAGCTTGGTGTTATTGTTGGAGTGCTCCAGCTAATCACGGGTTATTCAACTTTTTTAAGCAATGGAAATATTGAAGCATCCTTTATTAGTCATCAGGCATAAAACAGACAAAGGCCAAGACTTGTGGCACTGGCTGGGTTAGTTTGGCCAGGACTGTGTCTGCAATGCCACACAGAAATCCCCTTATAGCCAGGGCTGTCCCTGGTGTCAGTGGAGCCAGATCCATTTCTCCCTGCAGGTGATGAGGTGATCACAGCTCAGTGTTCACCATCGGTGTGGCAATTCCCTCTGCTGGGATGCAGCTGGAGCCAGGCACTCAGGGATCTGCTTCTGGCTGAAAAGTAGATGAGAGAACAGCAGCTCCAGTTCTCATCCAGCACTCTTCACCAGCAAGCCTCAAACCACTTCATAAGTGAGATGAGGCTTCTTGCTCGTATTTTACAGATGGATTTACTGATTCTTACCCATTAGTGCACTTCCAGGATG
Organism: Ceyx melanurus; assembly: GCA_024611195.1. Lineage (NCBI taxonomy): Eukaryota > Metazoa > Chordata > Aves > Coraciiformes > Alcedinidae > Ceyx > Ceyx melanurus. The sequence continues at coordinate 5,359 of JANHGL010006928.1, forward strand.
GGCACTGATCTTGGCATCACTGCTTTGAAGCTGGAGCTGAAGTCCACAGTGTTACCTTGTCTGGATGGGACTCTTAAGAGGAGACAATGAAGTCTTGTTATGTTGGGACGTTTGATCTAACATAAGAACTTTCTAATTAGGATGTTCATGAGTTAATCACGTGACACTTTTTCTGCTCCCTGCTGCAAGCCTGAGATGTGTGTGAGGATGTGGGGAAGTGGATCATCCTTTTTTTGGCTTTGTGTCACCCTAATGCATTATCTCCATCTGGTTGTCTCCTCCCCCCTCGTGTCCCTCAGCTGGAAGTAAGCATGTACCAGTGGCTATTAATAGCTGAATCCTGCCACAGTCTGCTGTTGCAGATGGGATTCTCAGCTTCTGACGCCTAAACTCATTAAAAACAAAGCAGAGCACTGTGTGGGCCTTAATACAATTAGCCTTGCTATAAGTGTGGTTCTTGGGGCCAAGTGCTACCCTCAGTTTCTGTGCGAAGGTTGCCCATTAGAGTCCTGGCTCGCAGCTCCTGTCTGGCCATCCCCTCATGGCCATCCCCTCATGGCCATCCCCTCATGGCCATCCTCTCATGACCATCCCCTCATGACCATCCCCTTGTCACTCAGTCACTGCAGTGCTCTGTCACCAGCACTGTCTGTTAAATACTGATGGGAGGTCCTGGTCCCAGCACCTCTGGCTGTGCAGTCCTGATGTCCCGTGTGGTTTAGGCACCAGGATGGGAGAATGGTTGCTGTACAGCTTGTCTGTGTTGCTGGAGGACACTGGTGGTGGAGGGCTTTGACTTGTTGCCTTTCCTACCATCTCCCTGAAGAGCTAAAACCAGTTATAGTGCGAGTTTTCCTCCTTGCATGAGGGTTTTCTGTGTGCCAGGTAGGTGCCATCTCTCCCTTTCTGAGGGGGCATTTCATCTGCAGGAGGAGGCAGAAGGATGGGAACGTTCACAGGCATTTCTGGGATGCCCTTTCTCGAGGGGTGAGCAGCTGCAGAAACAACCCCCTGCAGAGCTGTAGATGTTGGTTGTGTCTTCACTTGGCACCTTGTGTACCCATGTGCTTGGCTGCACAGACATGCTTGTCATGGCCACGAGCTAAACCTTCTTCTGCTTGCCAGGCTGGGCACTTACTAGGAGGAAAGAGGGAGAGCAAAGATGAACCTCCTTGGCCTGGGAGCAGTTGAGAGTGTCCCTAGGACAGCTCAGATGAAGCAGTGGAACTCCTGTGGCAGGATCCTGGGCAGGTTCCCTGTGGGTGGCTGCACAGCCACTGTTCTGCACAAAACACAGCACCTGGTATTTCCCTGGCTGCTGTGTAACAGGTATGAGGTTCCTGTACAACAGCCCTAAGTTGCAAAACCCAGAGAGGTGAGGTTCTCATGAATGTGTTCCTTAAAGTTATTCTGTGAAAACACAGAAGAATTCATGAAGCCCATGGAAATCCTTCCTGAAGGGGAGTGGAAACATTGCCAAGGAACTGGTGATGTGTTTTTCAACAGAATTTTAAGTACTGGGCCTCTGAGCTTCGCAGAGTTTCTGTGGTGTAATATTCATTGCGAACAGGAATAGCTCAAAACACAAATGTGATCTGGGCAGAAGAAATAAAGTCAGTCTGTGCTTTGGGCAGCTGTCCTGCATGCATTGATATGTCTAATTCCAGACTGAGAACTGAGAATTTTGCTGAAATTCCTGCCAAAATCTGTCTTCTCAAATGGTGACCTGCGTGTTTTACTGCTAAAGGGTGTTTCAGTTGCTGGGGCATCAAACCTTACTCTTGTCCTTCCCGTTTCACTCAAACCTGCCCTTCCTGGCTCTCCATCTCCTCACAGGGCGGGTGTGGACCTGCCAGTGATGGAGCAGCAGGAGAGGGCTGTGGGGTGAGACAGGGACCTTCTTCTGCAGGAGGAGGGACTCTGCACAGAGCTGTATTTAGAGAGAAACTGCCAGAGATTGCTTCAAATTGTGCTCACGTCTGGTGTGCTTCCCCGTGCCAGGAGCCCACACAGCCCTGGGAACCAGCGAGGTTTGCAGTTTTATTCTTACAGGCTCTGTTTCTTTAATTGAGAGAGCTCTGCTTGCTCTTCAGAGAGAAACCTGCTGTTAAAGCTGTGAGGTTGTTTTTAGATTTGTTTTACCTCTCCTAGTGCTTTTTGGAGGATGGCTCTCCTTGGGGATGTTCGTGTCCCTGTGCGCGGGAGGCGTCTTCTCCGTGGGGCCTGGGTCCTGCCCCGTGTCCCCGCTTGCTAGGGGTGGGGAAGTGTCCTGCCAACACCCTTGGTGTGTTTATACCCCATGGCTTGGTCACAGGCAGCAGTTGCCCCAGGGAACGTGGCTGGTGCCAGTGTTCCCGTCCGAATGGGGCACTGCAGCTGCCCACGCTGCCTCGTGGCCTGGCACCTGCACGGTGCTCGCTGCCAGGCTGGAGAACACAGAGCTGCCCACTTTGCTGGCTACAAGTGGCCATCGTGACCCCAGACAGGAGATGTGCCCTGGTTTGAAGTACCACAGTGCAGCTGAATTCCTGACTTCTGTGGCACTTTGTTCCCTAGCTTTCCCAGAGCTCCTGCCTCACCAAACCTCTTTCTTTCCTTGCAATCTGTTTCTGACAATGTGCGAAGTTATTGACAAGGTGATGAAATCTGGTGGACTAGCATTTGCCAGGAAAAGAAGGCTTTTTCTCTCTGCATATGCAGGCTCAGGCCATCAGATAAAAGCATCCCCCCCACGGCTGATGCACAGGTGCTGGGTTCAGAGCAGTGGTGCAGGCAGCGCCCATCGGGCTGCTGGCCTCTTGGCCCTGGGTCCAGTGATGCCATCCAGTGATGCTGGGGATGCCCCAGCCAGCCACTCTGTGGGCACTGGGGCTGGTTTAAGGGTCCCTCTGTGTGGCCGTGCGCTGAAATGGAAGCATCCTGTGGCACTGCCCTCGGTCACCTGCACGGTGAGAATGCCAACACAGAGCTAGGCTGGGGTGTCACATGGAGCTTTTGTCATGCTCTTGGCAGTGCTGTTTGGAGGCTGGAAGGCTATTTTAGGTATATTTAATTACAGTTTTTTCTTGCTTGGCAAAGAGCTGCTGGTGCAATTATTAACCTGTCGTGAAAAATGTGGAAGCAGATGGGAAGTATTCAAGGCATTCTTTGTCCCATTCCCCTCCAAAAGATAGGAAAACTGGTATTTATATTTATCAGCAGGCATTGTTTTCTGGCTAGCAGGGTTTGTGAGTAGTTTACTCTGTGTTTCTTTTACTTTCCAAAAGCCATTGATTTTTGCAGTGTTGCAATTAGAAAACAAGAAGCTTACAAAATGATGTTATCCTTGTATTTTAAAATGGAGTTTCAGTCTCCTGCTGTCTTTTTATTGGTTTCCCCCCTTTCCAGCCCTGCTGAATGTTGCTGGAGTCAGCATGCTGTAATTGGCCTGTGGAGATCCAGGTCCTGCTGGTATCACTTAAAACCCAAATGGCTTTGCCTCGATTCCGCCGTTCCTGGGCTTCTCGGGTGATGGAAGTGCACAGCTCTGAGTGGCTGGTGCTGCAGCCCTATTGACTGGCAGCACTTGGCTAATCACTTCCTGTAATTAAATTCTTCACTAGGAATAAAGTTAATCTTCTCAGAGCATGTAAAACCTGACCCGCAGCCTGAGCAGGCAGAAACGCTGTTGTTTATAGGCACCTTTATCCAAGTGTAAAGGGCTCGTTCCCAAACGAGAAGCAATTAGTGTAATTAGATATTCCTTGTCCTGAGCCAGGGGTGTACAGTAATAAACCAACTGAAACAGTAGCTTTCCGCTGAAGGTTTCATGGATTTTTTGAGGTGGGAAGGGATGTTTTTAGGAGTTCCTGCTGCCCTCGGGTAGGACACAGCTCAGCTGGAGCCCCTTCTAGCTGGTGGGTGTCAGTTCTGCCTGCTGCTGCCTGGGACTGACATGGGGAGTTTATAAATTTTAGTAAATTTTTTTTTTACATTAACATTTTTTCCACCCCTGTGGTGCTCGTTAAGTTGGGCAGAGAGAAATCAAAGAGACTTTCTCCAACTCTTTTTCTCTGTGTTTGCATAAACACATTAATAAACTAATTGACCAAATCCTTGCTGGCTGGCAGAAGCATTAAGCTTGCTATGGGTAGCTGACTTGAACCATATGGTTTGGTCCCAGGGCTTCTTTGGGTTTTTAGAAGAGGTTCAAAAAGTGCCTATTTGCATCATCTTGAAACATTGACATTCCAAGCACAAATAGTTTTGCATAATTTATTACTCTGACTGTAGCTTTGCTCCTACTCCTAAGTTCAACTTCAAAGTACTGCATCCTCACTTGTGATTACTTATGTGTGGCAAACAAAACAACATTAAGTGCTGTCCCAGCATTGCTCTGGGTTTTTTTGGTGGAGAAGCTAAAAAAGTTCTTTCCTTGTCATAATTATTCTTGTTCATTTATTAAGAAACAGAGTCAGAATAAAAATAACCTTTCCATCAGCCAGTAACATTTGCCTTTCCTGGAACTTGGACTGATGAAAATCAAATGCTTATGGAAAGCAGCTCTGCGTTACCCGGATGATGCCAGGTCCTTGCCATCAGCCGTTCAGTTGGGACAATTAAGGTGTGTTGTCATCTCCACTTCCATTTAGAGAGATCCCCTTGCCAGCTCTCACAACATCCCTCAGTGCAGCAGCAATTTGCTGCAGACAGTGTCGGGGAGTTTCCCATATGACAGGACTGTTATTGACTTCCCTGGGTTTCTTTGACCTACAGCACTGGGAATGCACTGCTCACCTTTGGAGGCTGACAGCTAAAAGGATCAGCTTTTGCCTGGCTTCCTATCTGGGAGTGGCCTGTGGCTCTGGGGTCACTGATGCTCCCGTGCCATTAGCGAGGGGAAAGCTGCTGCGGGTCACATTGGGTGGCGAGTGGGCAGCGTGGTGGGGAGTGGTCCCACTGAGGCAGCAGTGGGTAGCAGGGAGGACACCCTGTTGCCTTTGCAGCAAATATTATCATATCTCAACTCAGAATTGTAGGTGAAATGTGCAAAAATGGCCCAGCAGACAGAGTGTAGGGAGTTCTTAAAGGACCAAACCTGTTTTGCTTGTGAAACGTGGGCTGCTGGTGATGAGGTTCCCCTCACCATGGTCTCGTGTCTCCTGCTGCTCGACTCTGCCCCAGCTAATGGGTGACTTTGGAGAGCGACGGGGACTTGGTCTCGCGTCTGCATCCCTCCAGCGTTGTGTGGATGCTGATGAAGGGTGTCGGGGAGATGTCAACCATTATGAGAGACGGGGTCTGAATAAATCAGTGTGCACGGATCATTGAGCACCTTTGTTGTAAAACAAATGGCCTGTGGTCAGTTAATCGTATAAAGAAACATCTCCCAGACCTCATGGCATTATTCATAAGTCCTAAATCCTCTTGCAGTTTTGTAAACAGAACATCTGTTAAAATGTGGAGAAATTGCAGTCTGGAACGGTTGTTGGTTCTGTGGCTGCCACAGGCTGACGGGGAGAAGGAGTGATTATTATTATTTATTTATTGAAAAAGCCTCATCTCTCCCCCCTTTGAACCATCCTTTTCTTGTTAGCTTGTAGGTCTCCTTGTGCTGCATCTCCCTTCTTCTCTATGCCCCCACAGCCCCACTCAGGTGCCACAGAGCCCCTGAGGCTGGGACCCCACTTGGCCATCCCCAGGATGGACAGCATGGGCCCTGGGCTGCTTGTCCAGGGTGCTGTTGTACACAGGCAGTGGCTGTGTGATCTGTGGTGTGATGTCCAAGAAAAGAAGGCCCTGGGGAGACCTTCTGGACTTTCAGGGGACCTGTCAGAAAGATGGGGACAGAGTTTTGAGCAGGTGCTGTTGTGACAGGACAAAGGGTGGTGGTTTAAACTAGAAGAGGAAGATTCAGACTGAGGAGAAGGAGAAAATGTTGGTGCTGAGGGTGGCAGAGCCTGGCCCAGGCTGCCCAGAGAGGTGGTGGCTGCCCCAGCCCTGGCATCATCCCAGGGGAGGTTGGGGGGGCTCTGAGCACCCTGCTCTGGATGCATATGGCCCTGCTCCCTGCAGGGGGGTTGGAAGAGATGAGCTCAAAAAAAGTCCCTTCCAACCCAAACCCGTCTGTGGTGCCATGTCAGCCCCCTGGCACTGCAGGTGATAGAGCAGGCTGCTGCCACTGCCTGTGAATGAGGGCTGGCAGCCACCCAGGGACCCATGAGGCTGGTGCCTCTTGGCATCGTGCCCTCTGTGTAAACTCGGCCGTCTCAGTACGGGGGAGTCTTTGTCTCCTGCCCTTGCTTCTCCCCACTGGGAGGGGAACTTGCCTGCTGGAAGGTCACCTGCTCTGGTGGTGACTCCAAAAACCTGTCCACCCTCTCCACGGTGGGAGCTGATCTCCCCTTGATGTGGGTGCCTGCAGAGATCCCCCTGCTTCTTGGACTGGGCTTCCCCAACCATCTGTAAACCCCTTCCCTCCTCCTGCCCTGTCTGTGCTGGAGTTGGGGAGCAGCTGCCTGGGGGTGGCAGTTCCTCTGCTGCCTGCACAGCAGCTCCTCCACCACAGTGCAGCAGCTTTTGGAGGCTCCCCAGCACCAGGTCCTGGCCAGGGTGATGCTGCAGAGCATGTGGCACTGGGCCATGGTGCCGGTGCCAGCTGGGGTGCCAGTGCTGGGCTGGGGGTCCCAGTAGCAGCAGGGGTGCTCCATCTTTCCCAAAGTGCTCCCAGGTTTTATGGTGTTCTGTGGACCAGTGTGCAGGTCTGAGGTGTGGGATGGATCTTCCTCTCTGCCTGTGCATATGGAGGAAGCCTTCCCAGGGACTGACAGGCGGTTAATTACCAGTGGCAATTAGTCTGTGGGACAGCCTGGACAGTCGGTGTTGCAGTCTGTTTGCTGTGCCTTGGAGCAGCCAGACCCTCTGACATGGGCTGGTTTGGCACAGCTCTTGAACACCAAATCCCTCACTGACTGGCAGCGTGTGTGTGCCTTATTTGGTAGGAAGTCACAGATTCAGTGTGTTGTTTTCACCCAGATTCATCTAATCCTGTGGTAAACTGCTTTGAAGCAGCTCCCGGCCACATACAACAGGGTGCTCAGGGCCACGTTTCAGCCTCACTCCTTCTCGTGGCAGCTTTCTGCTTGGGCTTCTGTCCCTGAAAATTGGCTGCTTCTGCTGAAGGCTTGGAATTGATGTCTGTTGCTTTTTCATCATGATTTAAAAAATAATCTGACTGTGGCCGTCCCAATTTACAGTTCACATTTCAAGAAAGTGGCTCTTATGTCTTGCCAGCCCCCAGCACGTTCACTTGCTAAATTATGCATATGCTAATGAAGTGTGAAAATCAGCCAAATAACAACTCTCTGTAATCGCCTAATGTCCCCAGAGCATTGTGGCTTTTTTATTATTATTATTTTATGATTTGCGACCCATTCTGAGTCACGTTTCTGCAGGGCATTCTTCCAACAACCGAGGTTAATTGGGATTTTCACTTTCTCCCCTTCTGAAAGAAGCCCACGTATGTGCTCGTGTTTCGAGTCGAGTAGTCCAAAGGTTTTCCCCAGCACAACTGATGAAACCCACACCCTGGCCTGTGCCTGGCCTTGGGAGGGCTGACACCAGCCCCTGGTTGTCCCACAGCTGCCGTGGCTGTCTGAGGGAGTGATGCTGCTCCTCATCCCCCCAATCCTTGTCTCTCACACAGACAGCCTGCCCAGAGCGTGGCTCCAGATCCCACGGCATTGGATGGTCCCCAGCTCTCCTGTTGCTGCAGGGGGGACCTGGTGCAGGCAGCAGACTGGTGTAAGGAGGTTGTGACACTGCAAGTGTGATGTCATCTGTCACCACAAACTGCTGCTGCTCCCCAATGTGGACACTGATGAGTGCTGTGTTTGGTGCTGCATCACCCCACGGGGTGTGTGTGAGCTCTCGTGGTACCAGTCCCTCTTGGTAGCAGATTGTCCTGGGTTCATTAGGGTGACAGGGCACCTCCAGGCTGAGGAGGGTTGTCTGGGCTGGCAGCCGTGCTGGGGGTCACTGCAGGTGGGGGACACTGCAGTGTCTGGTGGGGAGCTCTGTGCTGTGGCTCAGTTGAAGCAGGTTTACATCTGTTCCAATTGCTCTGTGGCCTCACTAAACAATGTCATTTGCTGGTTGGTGAGCCAGAGCAGGCAGTGTGGGGAGAGGGAAGCCCAGTGCCTTGTCTCAGATAAGCACTGGGCACCATGGATGGTGCATAAAAGCAGTGTTGCTGAACATCTGCTAACGTGGTGACCTGATGTCTTACTGACAACACAGAGAGGAACAGAGCTGGGGTGCCTGGCTCTTATCTTACAGAGGTGTGGTGAGGATTAATTAGGAGCAAAGCCTTGAAATCATGTCTCGAAGATGGTGTGTAAGAGAACATAGTGTTTATTGCTGAGGTGTTTGGTGGAAATTGCTGGATGTTGTGCAGTGATGTCTGTCTGGCGTTGACCATGGGTGCTAGAGACACCTCCATAGCCCTTCTCCTGATGGACCAGAGACATTTCTTGACACTGCTCGTGTCAGTAACGGGCTTGTGCTCATGAGCTTTGTGCTTCTGGTGCCACACGGTTCACCCACGAGCTCAGTGGAGTCACTCTCTTCACCACGAGCCAGAGCTCTGTTTGGGCCAAGTGTGGGCAACAGAAGGAAAATAGTTCTCTGCCTTCTTTTGTGAACTGTTGGCAAATGGCATAGCTGTAAAAAAAGAAACCTCAAATAAAGCCCCAACCAAACCAGACAGGTACAGCCCAATGTTTTCAAAGGCAGTGCTGCAGAATCCTGCTCAAAGGCAGGTGATTGCACCAGAGATCAGTGTGAGCCTGTGACCAGCCAAGATCTGACATGTCCTTGAGCTGTAGGTCACTGTGGGGAACAGCGAGGGATGTACTCATCATGGGCTCTGGATTCCCTGGGAATTACTAATTACATCTTCTCTTCTGCATGCCTAAGCAGCACTGCCATCGACTATTTAAGCAGAATTACTCATAGTTTGGTAGAACGTGGGTGCACGTGAGGCTGGGGTGTTTCACTAACAGCATGTTGGTGTTGCTGTTCATTGCACATGGATATTCTGAAATCACAGTCGCCCTGTCCTGATGAGCAGTAATTTTCTGCTGCTGCTCTGCCCTGTCATGTTGCAGGATCATTTTCTGTATTTGTTACTAGTTTTAAAATAAACAAATCAGTTTTTCAGGCACTCTTAATTAATTTTGCCATGTTACTATGTTAATAATAAGATCTTCCTAGCACAGCCAAGTTCCACTCTGACTCTGGTTCCTGCGCTGTGGCTGATGAACAATGTCAAGATTATCTCAGTCTAACAATTTTGTCCCAAATACTTTATCCTAATACTGCCTCGGGAAGCACTGTGTTTAGTTTCTGTGATACAGCCCCAACACCAGAAACAGAGCTCCCAGCAAAGACCTTTAATTCCCTGTCAGAATCAACTTAATTAAATCCCATCTGACTGGGAGAGGGTTTTCATTTGATCTGATGAGAGTCCGTGCTTCCATTTGGAAGCGGATTGCATCCTGGAATTTATTCCCTGATAACAAGCAGGATTTGTCTGTTTCCGCTAAAGATAGATTAAAATAAATTTTCCTTCCAAGGGGACAAGCCCCATGATAGAATGATTAATTGGAAGTGAAAAGCGAGGGGGCTGCAGTTGAATTGGCCACCTGGGCTGGTGGTGGGCAGCCAGGTGGGCTGGGTGCTGGTGTGGCAAGGTGCTCTGTGAGGAGGAGTCACTGGAGAAGGGACATGAGCATGGTCTTTTTGGGACATCCTCAGAGGCATGTTGAGCTAATGGTTTTGTTTGTGCTTTGGGGAGGCTCCTGGGGTAGGAGCTCAGCACCAAGGGCGGTGGGAATTGGGGTACCTGTGCAGGGGTGACACTCCACACATCACCTGCCCCACACATCACCTATCCCAGCAATAACCCTGGGATCTCATGATGCACATTGTCAGGAAAGCAGGGAAACTTCCTGAGCTCTCCAAACTACTCCAGGGCATCTGTTCTCTTCCAGCTCTCTGGAATCCTGGTTGTTTGCACGCTTAACTCTGTGGAAATTAATGAACTGGTTTGTGCTAATGAGGAGGCTTTGCTGGAGAGTGATCAGCAGTACCCCCTTGTCTCGTGCTGTTGAAGTATCTGTTACACACGTTTTCCTTGCAGACGATGGTGATGAGGAGCAACCTGGCTAGGATCAGCTGTGGGCATCTTTAAGCTTAAAGATGGTAAATGATAAAGATGAGTTATTGTTATCACCACCTAGCAGATGCTAAAAATAGCATCTTGCTGACCTCTCCATTTCAGATACAGGCTGAGTGGTGATTTATCAACCAGGGAGGTTATTTCTGTTTTGGGCAGACAGTGGTGTGTTAGATCTTCTCAGTTGAGAGAAGAGCAGGACAACCAAGTGTGGATGTGACATTCCTGATCGGTTTCAAAAATAAATATTTGGTTTTACACTTGGAATTGATAAACCAAGTGTATTTAACTCTCTGCTGCTTGCCAGCAGGAGATAGAATGCTTTCTTAGGGAGACCATGGGCCATTTCCAGGGCAAAGGCAGCGTGACCATCACTCAGGTGCTGTCTGCTCCCCAGGCATCTCAGTGTCAGGCTTTGCTGTGTGGTGCTGTGCCCACTGAGCACCACAAAGGCAGGTTCCTCCCCTGGTCAGCTGCTGTCTGTGCTGAGTTGGGCTGGATGCTGCAGAGGCTGATGCCTGTCACATTTTCTGAGCCATTACCTCAAATGGTGCTGCCAGGTACAGGCTTGTACCACAGACACACTGGTACCAGCCAAGAATGCAAAGTTCAGAAGATGGGCTCGTTTATAGCTATAATCTCCTCCTCCAGCTACTGCACAAATTACTTTTAAGCAATTCATTTCACTGGCTCAGAACGTCACTTAATGAACCTAACAGTAAATTGAAAGAAAGAAAGTTTAATTAAAATACTGCATGGAAAATGTCTTGAGACAAGCTCTTCCAGAGGCAGATTGAAAGTGATGGCACAGACATCCAGCTGCCGCTGTGGAGTAGGCAGAAAATCTGGTTTACAGTGTGTTCTAAATGAAGCAGACAAAATGTGTGTAGTGGACTAGCCCTGTGCAGGGGCTCTGTACAGCTTTTCCTGGATTAACCTGAGTTTTTACATTGCTTTGTGAGGAGTCTGTGCCCAGGGCAAGGAGAGTTGGAGCCTCAGTGGATGTCATGGTCGGGTCCAGTGGCTGCTGGCCCTGGGAATGGGATACATCCTGGAACAAGGACCCTGAGCAGCATGGGTCCCATAGGCTTGGGGATGGCAGTGTTGGGGGCTAATGGGCTACATTGCCTCCCAGGGAGGGGACCCCAGGCTAGAGGACGAGCAGAAGGACCCGCAGGTGATGGGACTGAAAGGGACAGTGTGGGGTGAAAGCTCTTGGCAGAGCTGTGGTGCCTGGTGTCAGGTGGAAATGTCTGCTTTGCCTGCACTCGGGGTGGCTCAGGTGGGGCAGGTACAGCCCTGTGCTCTAGGCAGCATCTCTGGCACTGCTGGGCTGCAGCTGCCTGAGCTCAGCATGACAGAAATCCCTTTGTGGTGCTTTCCTACTCAGTGCAGCCCCAGATGTTGGATTAAGCCATCTTCAGCTGATTAAATTCAAATCTATGCAACAACTGCCAGGGACTGTCTGTACATAGCTCTAGTGTGTTTGCTTTCCCCTAAATATAGAACTAGCGTATGAAGCACATTCTTCCAAACACCAGCACTGAAGGCTGTGGCTGCCGTGTGCTTTAGAGGTAGATGATGGCTGAGAAGGCTCAGCTCTCTGTGCTGAGGGGGGCGTTCCCTGCCTGCCACCTCCCCTTGCCCAGTGTGTGCCAGGGCTTCCTCCCTGCCTGCCCCTGTGCCCTGGAGATGTTCTTGTTTTCATGTCTTCATGAAAACTCTGCAGTGGGTCCACCCCTTTTCTTTCCTGACCCTTGTCCCATGTTGTAGTTTGCTGTTCATTGATCTTGAAGGTCTTTTCCAAGCAAAAGGAGTTTATGACTGCAGCTTTTCAGCTTAGGGAGGGAGTGTTCCAGGGCCGTAGGTCTGAATCTCCAGTGCTGATGAACAGCAAGTGTGCCTGGCAGACATTGGTGTTTGGTGAGGTGTCTGGTGCTTCAGAGGAGATGAGAGGGAAGCGTCTTCAGAGCTGGAGAGAAAGTGAACTTTTGTGATCTACCCTACCCGGATCCTACCTAACCTGAGGGTCCTGAGATCTGAAGTGTGTGAGTGCTTGAGGGGCTGCTCCATGGCCAGCATCTGGGCAGATACTGCAGACACTGAGCTGGAAGCATTAGAAGAGCTGAGTGCCCAGAGGGTCCTCAGACCTTACAGCCAGGGGGACCCCCTTCTGTCAGACTGGAAGGGGAGCCGTGAGCAGCACAATCCTCAGCTGGCAAGGGAGGACCCCATGAGAAACCTCACACAAGCTGCCCTGCTCCTGGCTGCAGGTTCTTGACTTCACCAGGTGTGGGAAGACTGGGAAGGAGGAGCAAATGGAGAATTTTCCTGATGATGGAAGTTCTGAGGTGAGTAACCCAGACGGTGGGTACAGCTTAGGGAACTTGAGCGACTCACTGAGTCCCCCCATGCCTGGGTTTGAGCGCTGGTGAAATTGCTGCTGAGTCTCCCTGTGAAGGATTTGGTGATCCATCTCTGTGAGGGGTGCTTGTTACTGGAACCTCACTCTGTTTCAGTCTCCTGTTAGAAACCCACGTGCAGGAGGAGATTTCTCCAGCAGCTCCTGTATGTTTTCTGCTGTGTTCAGCTTGTTCCAGGGGCACCAGGCTGGAATTAGGAGACAGACAGTGACATCAGTGCAAGATGACAACAGATTTTGGTCGTAAGCTGATAACAGCTGCTCTACATGAGAGGAAAGCTTGCTGCTTCCAAATTTTACTCGCTTAGCTGACATTTGGGTACTTCTAATTAAAATTTAAAAAAATCAATAGGTTTTGCTGATAAGCTAACAGATGGCTTCAGCAAGATGACCAGAAAGGCAGCCCGCGTGGCACGTGGAGCGTGCTGGCAAAGCACCCACCCTGGTGTCTGCACACCCACCCTTTTGCTGTGGCCGGGGGTCCACGGGGGGTATGTGCATCAGAGCCATGGCTGTAGCAGTCACCACGGTGTTGATCTTGGTAGGAAAGCAGCAGTTGTATTCCTGATGAAAGTAAAGGTCTTTTAAATGTGAAGAGCTGGATATCATCAGTATCTGTGAATGCATGTTCCTGTGTCAGCTGTTCAGGTTCCTCACAACCAGTGATGTCACTGGGAACTACAGGTTTTCAGGAGGCATTTGGACACCAGACCGCCTCCTGGGTTGCTTATTCCTTTATGCCTGTGAATGAGAAGTGTCCAGATGGTCTCGTGGCAGACCTGGTAGAGAGCCCAAGGTTTGTAGAAATCCTTGGAGTTTCCAAAGGTGTTGGTTGGAAAGGGAGGAGACTGGATCCATCCTCAGGTGCTCTTTACAGCCTGACTTCTTTTGGGAGGGTATTTTTGCAGGCAGACTTGGATTTTCTATTACTATTCCTAAACCCAAATCAGCCATATTGAGGAGGATTTCTGTCTCGTGTGCCTCTAAGCCTCTTGGCACAAGGATGGCAACGTAACTCGTGCAGGCAGCCAAGGCAGAGAGTGCAGTCGGATGAGTTGTCTGGGGATGCTGCTGGCAGCAGAATCCCAGCAGCTGGCACAGGGGCTGGGGCAGGGCCGTGGTTGGGTTGGTGGGGACTCACTTGTCACCAGGGAGTGATGGTGGGTGCACACAAGCTACTGTGGGTCCCTTCCCAGGCTCCTGTCCTCTGGTCCCCTGTAACAGCAGAGGTGTGGGCACGTGGTGGAAGGCTGTACTGACGTGTGTGCTGCAGGAGGAGTGATGTGGAGCTGAGCAATAAACAGAAGAAAACTAAAGCAGGATATGATGGATTTTGGTAATTGCACAAGTCACGATAGGTTTTGTTTGCTGTGCAATGACTGCACTCTGGAGAGTGTTTGGTCATTATTAAGCACGCTCACAGAGCCTGTCCCACCACGACCAGGATTATTAAGGCAGATCTTTAAATCTTCTTCATCACACGCAGAGCTGAGCACACATCTGCTTTGCATGGGTGGGCAGTGCCACCTCCCAGCTGCTCACATCTGTGTTTAAGTTGGTGCCTCAGAGGAGGACAGTGCTGGGCTGGTGCCTGGCAGGCAGGACACAGAGATGGTTCTAGCTCTTTCCAGGTGCCAGGAGGGGTCACGGGCACTGGTGTGGGGCATGGCCCATCCTGCTCATTGACCAGGGCTGGGGGTCTTCATGGGGTGAGAGCTGCTGCCCACAGGAGAGGCTCTACTCTCTTGGGCAGGGAGCACCCCCTTGTCCAGGTCTTCTGCAACTCGAGGTGCTCTGGGACACTGTAAAGCAGCTGCTGATTTTCCTCTCGAAGTGAGAAGGATTATTCATGCTGGTGGAGAGATTCTCTGGGTCCCATGCTAATTGTCTTGATTAACGTGCTGTTCTGCCATCACAGGTGCAATGTGTAACAGCTCTGTAAGGTTCTCATAGCCTGAACAATTAAAAATTGTCATTAATCCAAGAGCTAATGAGTTGTGCATCTTAATGCTGGGAGAGGAGTTTGCTGTTGCACGTGCAAGTCCACAGCCAGTGAGTTCCCCCCAGGATGGGTGTTCTCTGGGCTTGCCAGGATCAGTGTCCCTACCCAGAGCATGGGGGGGTCTTTCCCACCCCTGTGGCAGAAGAGTATCCACTCACCCCTGTGGCAGAAGAGTACTCCGCTGAGTCCAGTGCAATCCCAGGGAAGTCACTCTGGAGAGCCTGTGGTTAGCAAGTGGCAGCTGCCAGACAGGGGTGCGTTTGGGACCAGCAGGAAAGAAAGGGAGGATGGGGATAAGAGGGATTGGGAGAGATGGAGGCTTGAGGTGGAGGCTTCTCCCCTTTATTTCACCCAGGTGCCTGTTGTCAGCTGCAGTGGGACTCTCTGAGGTAAGACATGTTGGGGTGGAAAAGAAGCATCTCTGTCAAGTGCCACGCTAAGTTATGTTTCTGTCTGAAAGCTGCTGCTGTCTCTCTTCTACTTCATGTGTCCAGTTTTGGACACCTCAGTGCAGAAAAGACAGAGATTTACTGGAGAGAGTCTAGCACAGGGCACCAAGATGCTGAAGGGAGTGGAGATCTCCCTGCTGAGGAGAGGCTGAGAGA